>CAKKLC010006229.1:9301-21504 GCA_918559645.1 Ceratonova shasta | reverse complement strand
CCCCCCCCCCGGAATAAAAAATATTACTAATAATAATGTCGATTAGTAGAATAAACAATTTAATCTTTAACTACACTTGAATTAATGTTAAAAAATTCTCAAAAACATTTTCCTAATATTTATGAAAAAATAAAAATATTTTTTGAAAATCTTTTTTTTTACCTTAACAACACCCATTTTTTCTTTTATTTTCCTTTAGATTTTATTTTTATAAATTTCAACATGCTGGGCGTGTATGCCTGTATTGAGATCCACAAAATAATATTTATGAACCACAGATTTAAGAATGTACTTAGTGTTTCCTAGCTCCCTATACGATGGTAAATCATCGGTATGTATTTACGAACCAGGACAAACAATTCATTCAATTACAGCGTAAAGCGTTGCTTTGGTACGATCACCAACTAATTTTGTAAAACCAGAGGCTGGAACAGTGGATATATCAACTATTACGAGTGCCCAGACTGCGTTTCGATGTTGTCTTTCTCCGTGACTTTTACAGTTGAAATTCATCTTTGTCTCATCTAGTTGGACAATAACTGTAACGCCACCTACCGGATACTGCTCATCTCTGTTGATAGCTTTGATTTTATCTAAAAGAAGCTTGACAGTTATCAAGCTACAACCACTATTCAGAACAATGTCCTTTTGTTTAGGCCCCTGTGAAAATAAAAACAGAAACTGCAACAGGGAGGATAGATTTAAATTTTTGGTTTTTGTACTAACTACCTTTTCTTAATAAGTCGTCGACTGATAATTATCGCATTTTGAATACATGCAGTGATAATTGTAACAGATCTTGAAATCTTTGGTAGACTTCAACAAAATTGTCTTACCGGATGATGATCATCAATAGCAGCTGGATGACACACACAGGATCTAATTCTGCTAAAAAAAAGATAATTACTCCTTCCGCTGTCTGAAACGAAATATTCCAAACAAATTCTTTTATAGATTAGAATTTATTAAAAGGAAACACTTAATTAATAAAAACAAGTATCAAATAGCCAAGGAAAATTTAATTAAGTGTCAAATACTCTACGCGATGGGGGGGGTATGACACTTGATCCAAATTTCTTTACTGTTTTTAGCAAAGATTCACAAATATATATAATCGTTTAAAGCTTATTCGATTTTATGAATAACATACATGATTAGAAAAACGCTTTTATTATTATAGATTTTATGAATCAATAGTAAGATTAACAAATATTTATTTGAAAATTTTTTTTTAATTATTTCTTGAATTAAACTTACAAAATGATAAATTAGAACCATGAAAATATTATCTTAGAAATCAATCTAAGAGAATTTGTAAAGATTTAACAAAAAGGAATATAAAAACAGGTTTTTAGACTAATAATTTTATTAGAAAGATATCTAAAAGGCTATATCAATGACAAAACAGAACAGCTTAAGATAAACTATATAATAAATCTTAAAAAATTAATTGAGGACGTTATTTGCAATTTTATAAGAACAGAAAGAGAAAGTAGATAGTTTAAAAATTTCAACAACATGCTAGAAAAAATTAAATTTACAACAGAAACATGATAAAATTAAAATTAACTTAAAAACAACTAAATTAAATTAAAGTTTCTTATTTAAACCATATAAAATCGTGATATTTTTTACCAAATCTCCTATATTTTAAATAAATAAACATATTATATGATTTTTTTTATAAAAAATATAAGGAATTGTTTTAAAATACATTTATAAATTTTATATCTTGAAAACTACGCTAATAGTATTAACAATTTATTTGGTCAGTATAAATTCTTTATATATGGTTTAAAAAATGACTAACAACTTCTGTTCTTTCTAAACAAATCTATAAAGCTAATTTTATTATAGAGCTGGTAATGAGAGCCTACTAGGCTCAGATTTTGCAAAAATATATAATTTTTAGATCAAAAATTCATAAACTTTTTAAACAATTTATATCATCAAGATAATACTATTCATAAAAAAATGCTGATTAACTAAAAATATTAAATATACCTGATATACCCTATAGGGACAAATATAAGCCGCATTTTGTATAAACAGCACACCTTAATTTAAAATAAAATTCTACTTTTTTTTAGTACAAGCCGCTGCTTATATACAAGATTTTAGGCTGGTCTGATCTAGTATATAATGTGCAGCGAACTTTTTAATATTAAAATCATCTTTTTTTTTCATAAATCCGTGGCTTATACACAAAATTTTAGGTTAATGTTCATCAAATTTCAAATTAATCTATAAGAATCTAAAAAAATAACAATATTTAATTAATAACTTAAATTTAAACGATTTATTAGACATAACAATACTAAATTTTAATGAAAAACAAGGTTTATGGACTTTTACAATATAATTATCCTTGAATTTTTTTCTTTTTTTAGAGTTTTAATATTTGTTAGTTAAAGGATTTACGGCATTACTGAATTGCACACCCCCAATTTCAAAATAAATTTTTTTAAAAAAAAGTAATGAATAAAACTTTTATAGTCTAACTTTGATTAAGACAAATTGAATTGCAAATTTTCAACCATTCAATAAATTTGTATTCAGGATATTTTTACGAAAAAAAAATTCATTAAGATGGGATTATAATAGTTCAAGTGTAGTTCCTTGACGCCTTTTTATAATTTAATGCTTAGCATGACCCCATTTGAATCCAAAATGTTGATTTTTAGCAGCAGTTATGGGGTCTACAAAATTTGTATCGTGTATTATAACTTTATGTTCAAACCCGAATTCAGTGATTTGTGAATAGGCTGTCCTACCAACTTAAACAATAGTTGTTCAAATTTCAACATTCTGTAAAATTATTGGTATTAAAGTATTTATATTTCTTTTTTTAACTTGGAACATTCGCAAATTTTTTGTTTCTTCTTCAACCAACCCAAAAATCTATAGATCCATCTCTGTTCCGCCTTAATTCCTACTTTTTTACCATCAAGTCTTCATTATTTTCAGCATCTAAATCATCCAATAAATAGTAATCACGCTGATATTTTCTTTTTTCCTCTGAATAAACTTCCATCAATTTTTCCGCATGTACCATATCCTCCCAGTTTGTTTTGATTTATCAAATGATGCTTCAAAACGTTTCTTATACAGTTTTCTTAATTGTATAAAAATCTTTTAAACCACAATTTTCCATTATTTGATCATGGGTCTTTTTTTCAAAATATTCAAAAGCAAATTTCAATAAATTCTTTACTGAAAGTTTTTGCGAAACACCAAATCATTTGTTTGTTGCAAAAAAAAGTATTAGTAAAGAAAGAATGTTCAATTTTATATTTTATTCAACGATAAACAAATTAAAATCTAAATCCTTCCTTTTTTTTATTCAATTTTTAGATTCTGTTACAACGTGCACAAATGGGATTATTGGATAATCTGTTTTATTTTCATACCAATTTTAAAAAAAAATCATAAAAATATAAAATAAACGAAATGATAAATAAAAATTATTTAATAAAGCTAAAAGAATAACTTAATTAGATTCAAAACTTCATCAAAATCATTCTTACAAAAATGTCGTTTAGTCATTAGTTCATAAAGATAATCCTGAATTAATTAGCCATTTTCCCCCTTTTATTTTTTATACTTATATTTTGCCACCACAAAAGTGATTCAATGTTTCGTGTGTTTGCTAACGTTTCAGGGTCAACAAAATATAACTAGTGGTTAAATAAAAAATACACAAAATTCTCTTTTACACCTAAACTTGTGTATGCTCTTCACAGATCTGATATAATAGAACCAGGACGACAAATTCTGTTAATAATTGGAATTAAAGAATCTGCAGAGCGATCCCGAACCAGTTTCGAATACATTCTTGATGGTGAAAAAGATGTATTCACAATTCCGAAAACCCACCTTTTGTGTGCAGTGGCATTTCCTCGATGATTCTTATGCTTATGCCGAAATAAAATTTCGTTAATTTGACGCAATATGTTGTTTCCACCAAGAAAAACAGGATGAACTTGAAAATATTGTTCGCTAGTTATGCGAAATTTCTTCAAGGATTTTGTAACAAACTATCAGGAATATTTATTTTAAGCAAAATTTTCTTTTTAGGAATATCACAGTATTATTTACAAATGATACTAATAAAAATTTTCAAACTTACTTTAAAGCCATCAAACCAGATGTTTTTACTAATTGATACGTACTTTTTAAATTTTTGACAATCATTTCTATAACATATAAAAGCAATTTCATGCATTGAACGAGTGTATTTAAGTTCCTTTAATAGTGTTCCACAGCTACTACAATGTAATACTTGTTTTGAAATTCCATTTAGGCTTAAAAATGCGATTTTTAATTGAATTGAACCATGTATTATAGGTTCTATGTTTGTTTCGTAGTAGTTATTTGAGATTATGGGTAATTTTTTCATGTGTTTATTTTCATACCGTATGAAAAAAAAAGATGATTCGAATTATTAATTGAAACCACATTGTTTTCTTGAAAGAAAGCTAGCAAAGATTTTTGATATTATAAGATATTGTAAAATTCTTCTGGTGTCATAACCGTAAATTTTAAAAAAATATTTATAAAAAATCTATTTATTAAAAAGTGGTGTGATACCGAGTAGTACCGAATTTACTTCTTGGTAATGAAATAAAACAAGAAACGAATATTTTGCTAGTAAGAAAGTGTAGAAGAGTCAGTTTTTGATCAAACATTTTTATTAATAATCTTAAAAAATAAATTCTCTGCTAGAATTGTTCAATAATATAATTTATTTTAGTTATAAACAATATTTTTTTGTTCTACCAAAATAAATAAGTTTAGTATTTAAAATATGGTGAAAAATAACTACAAATGTGATATAAAAAACGGATGAGTGAAAAAAAATATACAAGAAAAATCAATATAATTAAAAGCTAAAAATCAATTAAAAGAATTAGGTTTTTAGGAAATCGAACTTGTTATTCCAAACCCAAACAAATCTCATCTTAAATTGGTTTTTATTCCCTTTCTCAACTTAATTTGATATTTTAATTAATTGTTGAAAGTCTCGACTGCTGACGTGTAACAATTGGTTATAGAGTCAACAAATGCATACTTATGACAAACTGTAAAGTGAGTAAAATTAAATTTTCTCAGTGCAAGATAACTTTAAATTTCATCATTGTAGATAATTAAAAATCGTTGAACAAGTTTAATGATAATTGGAACAAGTGTAGACGATTTCTTTTCCGAGATCACTACATCCCACACATGTTCAATAGCTCCGCTCATTTCAATAAGCTCAACAATTCATATTGCATAAGTTTAGTTAGCTGGGCAGAGTCCACGATGATTTTTGAACTTATAATTTAGCATAGTCACGTCAACGTGGACAACTTTATTTAATCCTCCTAATTTGTGTATTTCATTGTTACCTTTTTTTATTAAAACAACTAACTTATTAGCAATCTTTCTGAGGTGGCCTATCTATTTCCATAGTTTTTGTATTACTATGGCAGGCTGCTTTCCAGCTATTCTGGCTAAAACCCTCAGGCTAACACAGAAATTTTCATTTAAATCAATAAAAATTGAATTTGCTAATATAGAAGTTCTATTATATCTTGATAAATATTCTTTGTTGTAACACCAAAAACAGTATTTTTCAAAACATTTTTTTTTTGAATTTTCATTTATAGTTTACAAGTTGAACATTTCATTTCGTGTTTAATCTATTTGTTGTTTGACATTAGTTTAATAATTTTTTAGCACTTGATTTTGTAACAATCTTAAAATTTGTTTTTCATAACGGTTATTTTTTTTGTTTAATAAATTTTCACTGGTCTGAAAAAACTCATAATTCTATTCAAAATTTATTAAACAGAATGATGTAAAAATATTTAAAATATTTTTTAAATTGATACAGCTCACCATCAATTTTTGAACATAATCTAAGTATAAATGAATTTTACTAATGTGATAAAATTTCAGTTTACTTAAATCTTTAATGATTTTTAACTTTTTAGTTAAATTACCTTCTAACATTATCCGTGTTAATAAATCAAAATTTTTAACAAGTTTTAATAAAATAATGTATTTTAAGGTTCATTAGAGAAATATCATAACAGGAAAATTAAAAGTATATGTAAAAAAAATATTTTACTGACTGTAACTTTGATGGAATTAAAATTCTAGATAATTAAATAAAAAAAATTATTAAAATTTTCTGTTTTGCTCTGTTTGATCTAATAACGTAATAAAAACAAATTTAATAAAGAAAATTTATGACTTTGATGATTAATTTGTATTTTTAATTCAGAATTAGATATTCACAAAAAAGATAAAAAATATCTTGAGCATCTTATTGAAGAAGATAAACCGTAAAAAATTGCACTGAAAAATTCTAGAAACTGATCACAAAATTATTTACTTGCATTAAAAAATTTCAATATCTACGTTGTAATTTATGAAAAAATCATCAATATGAAGTTTTCTTGAAGTAAGATTAAATAAATCGAAAACTATGGAGAGAAATGCATCAATATTTTGGAGAATTTTATGATGATTTATCAACAAATTTTGTATCTGAAAACATTCAATTGACATATGTCTAAAAGTAAAGTGATAATTTTTTTTGTAATTATAAAATTTATAGATATTTACTAGGGTTTTGGCATTAAAAATTTGGATAATTTGGATTTTTCCATCCCTCCTTTTCAAAAATATTTTTTTATTTCTGACATACTTGATTATAATTATTATTTATAATGTTAATTTAAAATCATTAATATCGCCAATTCAGTTTGTAATTATTTTAATTTAAAATTATTAAATTAAATTCATCAAGTAATTTTTTTATCGCAATAAAAAATTCAATTATTTGAATACAAAAATTTTTTTTGTCTTAATAAAATTAAAATAATTAGATTCTATAGAATAAACTGCGGTAAGAGTTCCACCTGTCTTTTAATCAATTATTTTCGTTAAAAATAGATGGTTTAATTTGTTAAGTTGAATATATTTTGTCTATAAACATGCAAATATATGCAGTAATTAGATTAGATTTATTATTAGTTCCTTTTTAGATTTAACTTAATCAATTCAGCCTTTTAATTTGTTCTCTTTTTTTACTTACACATTCTATTAATCTATTTTTTATGAACCTCAACCACCTGTAATTATTTTCGTCCCTAGAAAATACGTTTCTTATATACTTTTGTTTTACTTTATTGTTCATCAATCAAAATAATATGCTTTTTAAAAATTCTTCCAAATTTATATTTTCTTTTTTCGATTTTAACAATCGTATTTTCTCCAGCTACTTTGGTTGAATTACTCCTCAAGTATTTCAAATATATATGACCGAAAAAATTTATGTTTAATTGAAAAATTGGTCAATTTTTTTAGAAATTTATATTAATTGGATATATCTGATAAAATGATAATTAATAATTTAGAATATATTCAAACAATATTTAGTAAGCCTCCATTAAATTTAATTAGAAATTTTATACTGTTATCATCCAATATGATCAATTTATACATCAATAACTAATTTTAAAATATATTAATGCCAAAATTTAAAATTTTGGTGATTACGGGAAAAAAATGTGTTTTTGGAGAAAATAAAACATTTTAAATTACAATTAAAAATTTGTATGGTTAAATTAGCAATAAAAACTATAGTCGCTCTAAACAGAATAATAAGTCCAGAAAGCGTTATGCATATCAAAATAAGGGCATCATACTTAGAAGCAAGTTTTGAAACACAATAAACAGCAAATGAATATATGGCGATGCCTAAATTAATAAAAACATTCAAACATGTACAAAATGTGGACTCAATTTATTCATGTCACATGTTAAGGATAAAAAATGCATTGATAAATATAGCTGGGTGTGCAAACGCCCTTTCACAAATACATTTTCAATTAGAAAAAACAGTTTTGTAGTGAAAGTAAACTATCATTTATAACAATAATAAAGTGTTTTATAAATATTCAAAATGGTATAGAGCATGTTGAGATTGCTTATGAATTGTCGGTAGATAAAGATACACCCATAAGTTGGTGTTGGTTAGTTCGAGAATTGATGTTCGATTACATGTCAAAAACTGAGAAAGAATCGGAGGAATAATATTACGGTTCGCCAAAACTTGTTTAAATTAAACGAAATTTTATTTTCAAACCCGAAATATAATAGAGGAAGGTTGCTTGAACAAAAATTGTTTTCTACTAGGATTGAAAGAGGGACCAGGAATATTTTTTCGGTTCTAGTAGAAAACAAAAAGTCTAATATAATAACATCAATAATTATTTCACATGTTTTATCGGGAAGTCTAATAATAACAAATGAATGGAGGGCATAAGAAGTAGGTCTACGTAATTTTTCAAATTTATCTCACGAGATAAATAATCATATATTGCATTTTCTAGAACCCTTTCGAGAGGAAATTCATAAACAAAACATTGAAGGGGTTTGGTAAAGGTCGAAAAATTTTATGCGGAAAAAAAGGGAATCTACAACAGAGTTCTTAATTCAATTTTTGTGGGAATATTCTATTGAAAAAAGTAAAAGAATCAATTTTTTGATGATTATTTTAATGGTTAAATGAACAAATGTTTTTATGGAATTTATTTATCTAGTTTTTACTTAAATCTTTATAAATAGATATTTTAATATTTGATTTATTTAACTAAATTTTTATTAGTTTGAAATTTTTTTTACCAAAAACACCTTATTTTCCGCATTTATCAAATTTTCTTCTTCCATAACTAATGATCTAATCTTGATTTTTACGAAAAAAACCGATTACATATAGAAAATGATAACTAAAATTTAGTTTAGAAGATCATATGGATACCATTTTATGGCTGAAGTGTAGTATAGCACCCCCTGGATATTTATCACCGACTGAAATCCTCTTGGGGATATTATCTATATGTTGTATTGATGACAACTTAGCCTGGTTTTTTAAATCAGTTTGTTATTTCGGGTTATAAACGTGTTTAGAAAAATAATCTTATTTGATCCTAAAAACCCACAATAAAGAATAAAATCTTTTTTTTTCTTATTCCCACATCACATTTACATGTCTATTTCATTCTTATATCGTTTCTTTTTTTTTTATCTATCCAGAGGTTACTAAAAACTAACATTTATATTTTTTTTGCTTCCCGCCAAAAAATTAAATCTACATCCTGTTATAAATTGTTATAATTATTTTATTTATAAATAAATTTTCGTACAAAAATAAGTTTTCATTAATTTTTAATGTGTGTTTATAAATTTATAAAATTAAAAAATAATTGTATTTAAATGCTATTACTAATGAATATAGGCTTGTTAACAAAAGGTTTAAGAGAAATTGTTGAATCAGAGATTACTGCCATTGTATATTTAATAGAGGAGTTTATTATTCAAGATGAATCAAAATGTTCTAAATGTCGGTCTTCAAGACAGATAGTCATTGAAAGGAGATCTTACAGATGCGGCAAGAAAAATTGTAGAAAAGAAAGGTCCGTTTTTGCAAATTCTTTCTTTTCTGGTTCCAGGTTACCTGTCAACGAAATACTTGAGTTCGTTTATTATGCATTAAACAAAGTACCTATAACAAGTATTAATGGTATGATGGGATGGTCAAATAAGACGTCCACTTACTGGTCTGCTAATCTAAAGCAGTTGTTGGCAGATTAGGATGATTTTAGTGATGTCATGATTGGTAGTGGCCAAATAATCGTTGAAATTGATGAAACGAAACTTGGGAAAAGAAAGAACAATAGGGGTCATCATGTGGATGGAGTCTAAGTTTTGGAAGGTATCGAAAGAACTCCTGAAAAAAAAATATTTCTGGTAGAAGCGCCTAATAGAAATTCGAATACATTAAGAGAGATTATAGAAAAGCACGTTCTACCAGGATCTATAATTTATACGGATGAATGGAAAGCATATGGACCAGCTTGTCGAGACTTGAATTTAACCCATCAAACGGTAAATCATTCCAAATTCTTTAAAAATCCTGAAACTGGCGTTTGCACAAATACAGTAGAAGGATTTATAAATGGAATCAAAACTCTCATACCTCCTCGCAATAGAAAAACACAAGGGATTAATGAATTCCTCTGGTACTATATATGGTAGAGGCAAAATAAGAAGAATTTGTGGGAAGGTTTAATGGAGGCCCTAGAGAAAATTGGTTATGACTAATTAATAGCCCTAATTATTTTTTTTTAATATTTTTCATTTTTAACATTTTTTAAATGCTGTTAATAGTGATATTTATAGTTAATAGATTACTAAAAATCATTTTTTCTTAAGTAAATTAAATACATCATTGATTATTTATCAAATAATTTTATTTTATAACACAAATTCCCAATAATGAAGAAATAACTATGGCGCATGACTTCCAAAATAAAAAAGTGCTCTAATAATAAAAACAAAAAAATCCCGCTGATAAAAACTCCCAATTAACATAAAAATATTATTAAAAATTTTTAAAACCTTATAGATTTTCCTCTAGCGGGGGTGTGCTAAAGTAAACCTAATACCAATGTATCATTGAAAAAAATCGTTTGTTTATAAAAAAAAATATTCATATTCATATTTAAATGAAAATTTTGATTCACTTGCGCAAAATCAGAAAATAGAGTTTTGTATGTTGCAATAAATAATAATTAAAAAGGACTCATTTTTTAATTTTTTTGTTAAATGGAAATTAGGATATAAAATTTGATAAGAATGTACTTTGGCCTCCAGTCTGCTTGTGCAAAAAAAATGTTAATGTTAGAATTGATTGAACTTATAAATAATGAAGATTCATTACATTCTTTTTTGAGAACAACAAAATTATTAAAATTAAACGTTGTTTATGAATACTGCTTCACCAATATGTCAATAGTATCACAACATAGATAAGAAAATTTGGCGTTCTTCTTTAAAAGAATGAAGAAAAAAGATTTCCATTAGGTCTGGATCATCCTTTTCTAAATCCCACTTGAATTTAAAAGATCTTACACTATTACTTCATCTTTGGTCAAAAAGATATCCACAATGGCTTATTTTATCTGAATATAATTTTTATAACAAAACATTAATTGACTGGTTTAGATTTATTAGGAAAATATGTGTTACATATGTGCTGTCCAATTCACAAAAGCAAATAGACAGAGTTGGTTCTATTGTTGAAATTGATGAAACCTTACTTGTAAGAAGAAAATATGGAAGAGGTAGAGAGTTTGAACAACAATGACTATTTGGAGGAGAGCAAAGAGACATAGGACACAGCAAATTCTTCGTAGAATTTGTTCCCGATAGGAAAAAAGAAACGTTCGAGGAAATATTATTAAGAAAAATCGCACCAGGAACTACAATATATTTAGATGGTTGGGCTGCATATAATGAATTAACAATTGAAGATATTAACATAGGGTAATAATACATGAAAAGAATTTTGTGTTTCCAGATGATGAAACTCTCCATATACAAAATGTGGAGAATTTTTGGCTTCATTTTAAAAGATTTTTGAAGGAAAAAGGCACACATAAAAGCCCACACAACTGGAGTAAATATGTGAATATTTGTTCCGTAAAAGCTTTAAGAATGTTTTCAAGAAAATATTATATTAATTTTTCTTATCCAATGTATTTATATTTAGCGCATGCGCTCGAACCCTAAAGTACATTCTTACCTAAAATTTCCTCATTAACGTGAGTATATTTGTTAATATCTTTCACCGAAAATTTAATTTCACCATAAGGACTTGTTTAATTTAAAGTGTGTTACATGTTTTTTGATTTAGCACAAAAAAAATTTACTTTGTTTTTACCATATTTAAATTAAAATTATTTAATAAAATTTAATCCAATATTCAAAAACGACATGCGCGAACTTAAATAAATTTATGCACACCAAGGGTGTCAAACATGCGGCCCACAAGATATTTTAGTACAAAAATATAAATATAGATTTTTCTGATAATCTTTTTTTATAACTGTTAGGTTTAGTAGTATCGTGCTTTAAACGAGAACTAAGTAGAATGGCCAAATTAATGTGTCAAAGAGGGAAAAAAATTTAAAAGACATCTCTGAAACCAGAAAACTTATATCTATTTAAAGAAGCTATTATAATTTTTATGTCATAATTGAAATAATAAAAACCGTAAAAGTTTTTTTAAAAACGAATCATAACTTCGTCTCCGATGAAATAAAAAAAGTACGTTTATTGCATTATAATTGTCAGTAATATATTAT
>CAKKLC010006221.1:6127-22316 GCA_918559645.1 Ceratonova shasta | reverse complement strand
AGATTTTAATTAATTGATATTGTATTTTTTATCGCGATTTTGTCGGAAAACATACTTCGCGATTTTGTCGGCGCGGTTTTGTCGGTGAACCAGGAAGGAAAACCACCAGCTGTTATAATTACAAGATGGTCAAGTTGGTTAAAAGCGACAATGCATTATGCTGAACATCTTCCTTTAGTATAAAAAATTATTGATTCGTGTGAATCAGAAGGTATTTTGATGGAAAAAGCAAAGATATCAATAAATTGCTCTTCTTTAACATACGAGTTAGTTTACATCAAAGAATGTTATGAAAATTAATTCCCAATTTTTGAGAAATTTGAAAATTGTTTTTATAATATAAAGACTGGCTATGAAGCTCTGAACAATCTTGATTTTAAATCAGATTCTGCAAGCATTCGAAATTATCTTAAAAAAAGACTTGAAAGCAACGATACAAAAACTTTGGCTTTGATGAATAATTAAAACATAAGTCCTTCTAGATATTTGAAGTTAATAAATTGCCCTCTGACATCTATATCAGTCGAAAGAAGTTTTTCTATGCTTAAAAAACTTCTTGCAAAAGATAGAAATTTCAGCAAAGACAATTTCGTAAAATATTTTTTTCGCTATATAATTCTAAATTGAATTATACGAAAATATTTGATGATTCGAATTCTGATGAAAAAAATATTAACAACAATGATAATTAAAATAATTATCTTATTGCTTTTTATTTTTTTAATTTTTTTTTAAATATTTTTAAATTTACACAAAAATTGTTATACTTTTTTAAACTCAATTTTTTCATTTTTAATTGTTTTTCCAATCTTTCATGATTTTTTTCCTTTTTAAAATCTAATTTTAAATTATTTATTTTTTGCAACTTTTAGGTTGCCCAAGTTATTATATAGCAATATGGGGATTAAAAAATAAAAAAAAAATCTTTTAATGTAATTATCAATAATCACACAACCCTCAAAATGAATCTCTTTAGACTTGGAGAGTTGACTAAAACTAAATCAGATGCATTTGACTTTGCCGTGTCATTCGGTCTAACAAAGATAACCAGGTTACGTTGTTTGAGTTGTGGGTATAAACTTTACATCGAAAGCGAAAAAAACTAGGCATGGCGTAAACGAACGATTAAGATTTTGCAATAAAGAATGTAGAAAGCCCAGCGACACGTACGCTCAGACTTTATTTAGTGACAGCCGCATTGGTATAAGCAAGGTCTTTAAACTCATCTGGTATTTTGCTACACGCACGACCATTGAAGCGAGTGCTGAAGACTGTGATGTAACACAAGTAACAGTGATGTTTTGGTTCGAAAAATTCAAAGAATGTATTATTCACAAAACAGAGCAAGAAGAGAATCTCCAGATTGGTGGATAAGGAGATTCTGTAGAAATTGATGAAGTTAATATATTTACCAACAAGTGGTGTATCAGAAGAATAATGGTAAACGAAAAATATTGGGTGGTTGGAGGAATAAGCAGACTAACCGAAAAAATGTTTTTAGTTCCTGTTGCAAACAGGAATTCAACAACATTAAACTGTATTATTTCTAGGTGGGTATCACCAGGAACCATTATTATAACAGATGGATGGAGAGGATATAACAGTGTAGCTTCATTGGGTTTTATCCTCTATAGAATAAACCATAGCTTAAATTTTGTGGATATAGAGAACCCTTTCATACATACCAATACTATCGAAAGACAGTAGCGCAGTCTGAGAGAATTTTTACCCACTAACGTAAATGTTTCCAATGTGGAAGATTGGTTGGCAAGATTCAAAAATTATAAGTTACTTGTTTATAATTCAAGAATTTCTAAATTGAATAATATTATTGAGTGTATCGTAAATAAATATCAATTATAATTTATATTATGTGGTCTATAAAGGTTTAATAATTGATACTAAAAATTGTTGATACTAAGTTTTAATTTATATATTTTCTAGATTTATTTATTTTTATTACAGATTATTTATTTTTTATTTTTTATGAATTAATTTTTATTTTTTTATATCCCCCATTGCTATATAATAACCAAACGTTTAATTCATCATTTCAATAAAATAAATTCTTAAATCCAATAAAATAAAATTTTACGTAAATTGTATTTTTTTTAACTTAATACAGAATAAATTACTTTAAAAACTTCTAAAAATCTTCTTACATTATAATTTAGTTATAAAATAAAAGTTTGTAGGATTTTTAAGAAATTTTGAGATCAATTTGTTAGGAGAATCGTATGTTTTGAGACAAAAAACGCTATCTTTTAGAATTTTGTAAAACAAGTGGTTTATTTAAAAAATTGCTGATTGTAAATGAGTAGGAAATTAATATTTAGGATAGAGGTTTTAGATTACGACAATATTCTATGCAAATATTAAACAAAAGCTTAATAAAAATTTCAAACGCTATATTTTAAAATAGATGAACTTATCAAAAACACATTTTAATAAATTTTATTATCAATAAAAAATTTTAAAAATTTATCTCAATTACTGAGATATTTTTATAAAAAAACCGATAAGGTCCTTTTTTTTAATATATTAAAAATAAATTAGGGGGAAAAAACCACAAAAGCTTTTGCTGGGGGGGGGAAACTGATAAGGTCCAAAAAATTATTTAATAATTTTATTTAATGGCTTCAATTTAATATTACAGCTAGACAGATCCAAAATTGTAAAAATTCTAAAAAAAATAATTTTAAAGCTAGAAGAGTTAGAAGCTTCGATCAAGTTTTAGGTATTTTTGATTGAAATAATATATAGGGTGGTTCGAAAAAAGTGAATAATTCTTGAAAAATATGATTTCATAATTATAGAGTAGTTTAAGAGGTTTATGCTAGTTATAGTGCATTTAAATAAAAAAAATACCTCTTAAAATACAGAGAAGAAAGAGTTTACAGAGGATTATGGATGCACATAAATTCATATCAAAAAATGCACATAAAGATTTGAGAATAACCAAAAATTTATTAGAACAGGTTACGACAAACCATTTTACTAGAATGAGTTTCTTGCTAAAATAAGACTCATACTAAATGAGAGTTTATGTACTGGGTGATCTTTTCTTAAGAATCTTATGTATATGGTTTGTAAGACTTCAAAAGATGGATTTATTTTGGGATATAGTAACGGATGTAAAATATCAAAGTTTATACTTCTGAATAGTCTCTTTAAAGGATCTAAATTGATTTTAAAATTATTTTTAAGATCATGTTTAAATATTTTAACACTATTGTTTAATTCTACATAGTCTACGAATTGAGAATAAACAGAAATACCGTTTGGCGAATATTGCAGTGTCATTTGTGAAGTAATATGTTAATTTATTGCTGTTTCGTGTGAGAAAATTTTTGGCTTAATTCTTGATGGATGGCAAAAAATTGCAGAGATTGTTAAAAATCTCTTTTACAAATTAAAATATAAGCACAGAAGACTTATTAATGGCAGTGATTTGTAGCTTGATTTGAAAGAGATACTAAAAAACATTTATAGTCCTAGTTGAAAATCAAAACACCGATATAAGTATGGCTGTGATATCAAAAAATTTGCTCTCTGGCTCAAAAATTATACAGACAAATTGTATTGCATATGTAACCGCATTTTTCAGTTTTGTTTAATTTGGATATGAAACGATAAATAAAACCTACAACTTTTTAAATCCGGAAAATCCAGTCATGCATAAGCAAAATATAAAGTGATTGTGGTTTTTATTAAAAAGAAATCTTACGAGAACACAAATCTTTCACCCAGAAGCAATATCATGAATTTCTTATTCAATTTCTATTGCAGTACAAAATAGAAAAAAGAAAGCGGTTTAATGTTTTTATTACCTTAATAATTATTTTAAAATTTTTATCCTAAATTTTTTGGAATAAAATTTGCTATTTACTGGCATAAACATTTTAAACCTATTAGTTTTATGTTAAATAGTTTACTGATTTATTCAATTAAATATTTAGATAAATAATGTCATTATTCCTATAATTATCTGTATAAAGTATCGATTTAAATTCTACCTATTGTTTAGGTGAACTTTTTTAATATTTTGTATCCAAAATAAGAAAATTTATGGAAAAAGATTGTTTTCTGATTAAAAATTAGTAATTTTAAAAAGATATTTAGTAACTTTCAAAATAGACTACAAGTTTCTCAGGATATCTTGCGAAAAAGTAATTATCAGTATGGTATCAATAAATTCTAAATAATGAATCGATAGAATATAAACTATGAATTTTTCAACCAAAAATTGCTTAAACAAAAAACTAATCTTAATAAAAGTCTTGAGGAATAAGAAAAATAAACTTTTTTGACAAGGACGTCGTTATGACGTATATTTAAGATTTAAATATAATTTAAAATGTAAAATCATGTGATTGGTCAAAAGTCCAATAAAAATGTTATTATAATTCGTTTACAACTAAAATGTGAGCAATTTGATAGGATTATAATTAAAAACAATGTACAAAGGATCTTGTTTACATACAAAAAGCAACTTATCAATGGCAAACGAGCGAATTCACAAAATTATCATGGTTATTACTATTTAACAAAAAAATTGAGTTCAAAGAAATTTGCAATATACAAATTATTTAACATTTTAGTCTCAATATCAGATTTTAAATTAGTGTATCTCTACTAGTAAAAACTACTTCTGTGTTTGTTTAAACAATCACTAAAATTTAAAGTAAAGAATATTTGATGCATGCTGGTTATTCAGCGTTTATCAAAAAAAAAGCGTAAAAAAAAAGAAAAAAAATTATTTTATTGATAACATGCTTAGTAAAAGGTTGAAACGCTGATTTCTTTCGTTTTTGTACTTTCAGTGACAAGAATGAAATATTCAGAATACTGTGTTTTAGATATTCCACTCCTTTATCGTAACAACCTCTTCAAGTATCTCGCAGACCTTCAATTGAGTGAGTATGAATACTAGGATTTTCTGCATCGTTTAAATCAAGAGAATGATCAACACTGCGGTGTTAAAAATCTGGATCATCTCTTATTACTGAAGAAAACGCTTTCCGTTGATATGTGATTATGGTTGAAACTGGAAGCACATAATCATATAAAATCGCTCTCATAGTTTCTACATCCCTTTTCTGTACTAAAAAAACAAACGCTTTTTTTAGTCTCTTTATATTTCCCTGATATACCATTGTCCTTTAGTTAAGCACCATGATTATATTTGGGTTTAAAAAAAACTTTAATCTTTTTTTTACAATTTTACTTTAGCCATCAGAATGGACCCACCAAGTTTATTGCTTGTTGTTATCATGTAATTGCAAAAGTCTTCTCTGACAAGTTCAGCATAATCTGACGCCGTGTTTCTGTCCAACTAAAGTTCCTTATCTTTATCTTGAAAAGATGACCTTTAAATGTATTTATTCATAAAAAAATAGTGTTCATATAAAGTTTGGTACCTTCAAAAAAGCTATTTTTTCTAACGCTAAAACATAGCCTATAAGTTGTCTTTTACATCCAGTAGAAACCGTTAGGTGGTGATTTTGGTTTTGTATAGGTCATTGGGGTTTCTTTACACTTTTGACATAAAATTGTGTTTGCAATTGTACCGGAATGAGCCAAGGAAATATTAGAGACAAATGGACCGGATATAATTCGAAAATAACTGCTTTTGTTATTGTTAAGCTTCTCAATTCTCGATCTGTGTATATTATCTCTCGACTTACAATTTCTTTTACAGATTTTTTTGGCATATAAGGTGTAATTTAACAATTTTTTTTAAACGTCAAATAACCAGCATGCACCAAATATTGTATAAAATATCCTAGACCAGAATTACTGCCTAAAATTCTATCTAAAAATAATTAAAATAACTGAAAAATTTAGTAAGAAATAAATCAGTATTATATAATTAGAAATAGAATCAAATTTCTTTCTCAGAAGAAACTTAACTTAATTGAGCCATACAAGTGTTCACCAGAAATGCTAGATTAAACTCAGTATAATATTACATATACAAGATTTATAAGAAAAGTCTAACTTTGGAAAAAATTTACCAAATTTGAGCAGCTCAAGTACATAATAATAAAGTGATAGCAACTTTGCTGAAAGAGTTTTATTGATAACAGTTTAAAAAAATTTTTCCGATATTAATAAAAGTCCTTTAGAAATGAGAAGGGTACCGAAAATTACTTCTATTTAGATGAAAATTTTGGAAAAATAAATTATGAGTGATAATTATAATTTTAAATGTCCCATATATTACTAGATGTTTTAATTTATTCAGCCATTTACAAATATTATTTCTTAAGTAGTTACGTTTAATTATAAGAATCTATTTATTCTATCATAAAGAAAAGGTTTTTTTCAAAAATTATTGTTTGGATGGATGGATGAATTTTCTTCTACACTAAAAGATCAAAATAATTATGAATTATACAACTCAGATAAGTTTTTTTATAATATAATTTTCAAATTAACAATATTGAATTGTCGAAATGGCAAAAACATTTAGTATTAAAAAGAACTTGAGCAAAATGCTTAAAAAAATATAAACACGTATTGGGCACTATAAATAAATATTTTTGATTTAATATTTAGATGAATTTATGCAAAGATAAAGTATTTTAAAAATTAAACTAATTTTTTATATTATTTTAAATTAAAAAAATATATCAATTTATAAAAAAATTCATAGTCAGACCTCGGTTTTTGCATATTTTGATTTTTGCATATTTACTCGTTTATTACATATTTTAATGAATTTTTTCATCTTAAATCCATTTTTTGTTTAAAAAAGCGCCGTTTTATGCATATTTTGATTTTTGCATATTTACTCGTTTATTACATATTTTGATAATTTTTCATCTTAAATCCATTTTTTGTTTAAAAAAGCGCCGTTTTATGCATAAAACCTCGTTTTTTGCATATTCTTTCCTAAAAATTTCCAAAATTCAAATCATAAATCCCGTTTTTTGCATACTTAAATATTTTCGCAAAAAACATCAATAAAACATTTAACATGGCCAAACATAAAAAAGTAAACAAACCACTCACTCTAAAACAAAAAAGCAAAATTCTGGAAAAAATAGAAAAAAAACACATAATTAAAAAGAACTTTCACTTTTCTATTAAGTTGATCAATCAACAATATCCAGAATATTTAAAAATAAATCGAAATACAGTAATCTTGATAATTGTATAAAAGATAAGCATAATTTTAGGGCTGGAAAACACGATAATCTGGAAATTCTTCTTGTAAAGCATTTAAAACATCTAAGAGTCGAAAATTTCTTAATATCTAAGGATTTTATTATACAATCAGCATCAAAAATAACCAAAAAATTGAATATTAAGAATTTTAAGGCTTCTAATGGATGGTTTTAGCGTTTTAAATCTAGGAAGATTATTGGTAGCTATAAAGAGTCCGGTGAATCAGAGAATTTTGACAAGAAAGTAGTTTAAATGTTGGAACAGAGTACTCTTTCTAGTATTATTTCTTGATTTCACCCATCTGACATTTACAATGCGGATGAGACAGGGTTATTTTTTGAACTTTAAACATCAAACACATACAATGAGAAGTGTGCATCAAATAAAACAAAAAGAATCAGAAAAAACAGAATTACTTTCTTGTTGTGTACTAATATAACTAAAGACTTTAAAATGAAGCCATGTTTAGTCGGAAATTAAAAAAAACCGAGATTTTCGAGAGATATCAAGAATTCGCTAGTAAAATATTTTGGAAACAAGTCCAACTGGTTGACATCCTATATTTTTGATGAATTTATAAAATATCTTAATCTAAATCAACGGAAAAATCGAAGAAAGGGTGCTTAATTATTGATAACTCTCCAGTTCATATATTGGAGGTGGAAAAATTCGATATGATAGAAATTATTTTCCTTACGCCAAATACAATAAGCGTTTTACAACCATTAGATAATGGAATAATTCGCAGTTTTAAATGTCTTTATAAAAAATATCTACTTAGATCATAAATCCAGAAATTTGAAATGGAAGAAAAAATTAAAATAGATCTAAGAGAATCCATCTTTTTAATAAAAAATTCGTGGGATTCTTTGCAGCCAAAAACAATTCAAAATTGCTTTAATAATGCATTTAAGAATAGTAAAGAGGAAGAAATTATCCTGGAAAACGATTATTCCGTAAAAGCAGAAGAAAACCTATTTACAGAAAACCTATTTACAGAAATTAATAATGATCCTACACTTTTAGATGAAATAGATCAGTCAATGAAAAACGAAGATTTATTTGAAGCACCAAAAATTGAAACACTTATAAATTCATATAAAAAGCATTTTTATCAGGAAATACATCTGGATGAAAAAATTCAGGAAAAAACTAATCAAATAAAAATAGAAGAAGCGGTCTAAGCATTGAGATTATTGAAAAACTTTTTCTCTCAAAATGAAAAGACAGATGAAATGATTCAAAATATATATGAGAACTTGAAAAATCAATTTTTCAAATTAGGAAAAGAAAAAGTAAACAGAAAACACTATTTGACTTCAATTTTACAATAAACAATTGATTATTTCCAATTTTTCGTTTTTTGCACATTATCTTAGAAAACCGAAATATGCAAAAAACGGGTTCTTACTGTATAATATTTTTTTGTTTATATTACCGAATCACAAATAATTTCAAAAATTTAATGATAACTTTAACCAAATTGAAGATTGATTATTATTAATTTCAAAAATTATTTTTTTTATAAATTTTCAAAGCCACCATTTTTTTGCACCTGTATCCTCTTTTTTTATTTTTTATCAATATAATATATTCAAATTGTTGTTTTACATTCAAATTTATTTAATAGACTATGGTTGAAATAAAATTGAAATTTTTTTGATCAAAGATAACAAAAATTACTTTACTTAGCAAAATAAAATATACAACAAGTTGTTTTGCATAATTACTTTCATTTACGAATTTTAATTTAGTTTATTGAAATGTAAGATACACTAATTCTTCATATCATTGGAATCATATATTTCATTTTTAAATTACGGGTACCTGCCTAATTTAGTTTTCAAAATTTAATTTCCAAGTTAAATCAAACTTGGAAAACTTGAATAAAGATTATATCACATAAATTATAATCTTTATTTAGTCATTTTTTAATCGCTTTTTATTTATTTAAAGTTTAATTTGACAAAAATGAAAGCAAATATCTCTGCCTTATGTCTCTCATTTGTCCTTATTTTAGTTATAATGAACTATGCTGGAATAGTTTTTTTGTACCTAATTTCATTACACAGAGAATGTGTTGCAAAACTAGCTCATTTGTTACCAGATGTTTTATCTGTTTTAGTTTCATTAGTTGGGTCAGTGGTGACATTTAATCATAAGAGAGAACTTTGTAATCAAAGGTATGGAATTTTTGCTGGACTTTTTAATATAATATTTTTATATGCTATACTTTTTGGGGAAGTAATGAAGGGTGTAAAAAGACTAGTCTTTATTAATCAAATTGATTCAATATATGAGAATTATACATTTCCATTATATATCCATGCTTCTTGTTTTATAATGAATTTCGTAGCTTTGGTAGTATTGTATATTGCAGTAGATCATAAACTTAAAAATCCTTTAAAAAAACATCCCTTATTGAATGATTTATGTGATTCTAAGAAGACTGAGAACAAATTTAACAACCTTCCACATTTGAATAGAATAATTGATTATATTCAGGGAGATGTAGTTAACTTGATTGCCATTTCATTTCATTTATGTCATCATATTCTTCGAAGTTTGACAGTATTAATACTAATTAGTCTTAATAATGGTAATACTAAAGTTTTAATTTATGCAGAATTTGCATGTTTGATTTGTATACCTTGCATCATACTATCAGCGTCAGCAAATATGTTAAAAGAAACTTTTAAATATTTTATTCAATCAACATCTGAAGGGGTTACAAAATCTAAAATTTTGAATCATTTCAGTATTATTGATCTGGAATCAGTTTGTGATGTTCATGATTTTCATGTATTTTTATTACATGATAATTGGTATGTAGGTTCTATGCATATAAAGTTTGATAATATTAACGCTTACTACTTACAAAGTGTAAAAATAAATGCTTATTTTTTACAGAATAATATTTTTATGTATATTCAACCAGAAGTTAATAAAGTTTATAATGAAAATTGTTTATTAAAATGCACACAATTATTAAATACTAATAAAAAATTGTGTATTAGTAATTCATGTTGTGGAGAAGATAGCATAAAAGAGGAAAATAGCAATATTTACAACGAGAACGATCCAATATTTGTTTAAATGTATTTATTTTCTTGTACGAGTATAAAATTTAATTAAAAGCAATATTAATAAAACATCTTATCTTGAATTTAATTAAAATTTACATTTAAAGTAAAATAAATTGATTTTTTTAAAAAAACTAAATAGTTTAATTATAGGCTTCATGTTCTCTTGTTTATCATGTATGAGTAAATAAATAAATTTTGGTAAGTTTGTAATTAAATTTTAATAAAAAAAAATGAAAGTGAAATTTTAATTATGGATTTTAAACATTTTATAAAAAATATTGAGGAAATTATTAATCAAAAACAAGGAATATTTACAGGAAAACACATTAAAGATTTAATGCATAATAAAAGAATAAAGTTTGATAAAAATTTGATTTTATAAATTATTAATGAATGAATGATTGGAAGCATAAAGGATGTTAAAATGATATGCATCAATATTATTTATTCGTATTAAAAAAAGCATTTTTAAGTTCATTCATGGATTTTTTACTTTTATATATATATATATGTATAATGCTTTGCGAAAATTTCCTCAATTTTAAAAAAAGCTTATTTTAATTTTTTTAATAATTTTTTTAATTTTAAAATTTATCCAACATTTTTAAACATAAATATATTTAATTGTATTTAAGATCCTTAAAATGGATGAAAAATGCTATGAATTTCTACAAAGGTACAGAAAATAATGATTTGATTCTATAAGAAGGCTTTACGTATTACAAAGAAAAAGTAAACAACTCCAATAGATGCCAATGTACTACCAAGATTTCTACAAGGTTAATTTATGTATCCGAGAATAAAATCTACAAGGAAAAATTTGCACTATCATTTACGATTAGACGAGGATCAGATTTCTGTCTTAAAAACTAATAATAAAATGAAGAGTCTGGCAAAAAATCCAAATTTGAAAAAGCTTACGATTTTAACTCAAGAAATCACTGTATTAGACAATTTACAGATGTCTTTATTACCTGGAATTAGATCCTTAAAAAGAAATACAAGATCTAAAGCTCAATGTTTAACTATTCCAAATAATTATGATATTCCTAATGAATCTTTTATTACTTTCGCTGGAGATAAATTTTTATTAAATGATTCAGCAATTACTGATAGTAAAAAGATTCTTATTTTTATTAACGATTCACTTCATAATTTCTTTAAAAGCTAAAAAAATTGGCTATGTGATGTAACATTCAAGTCTTCTCATGTAGAATTTTATCTAATTGTTACTATGCATTCTCACTTTTTTGAAATTATGTTCTTTTGTGCTACATATATCTAAAATCAAAAAATAAAAATGATTATGTGAGAATAATGAATTTAATTGTTTCACATATAGGAACCTTAAATATAGAGAAAATTATGATAGACTTCGAAATACCTTTAACAAATTCTATTCGTAAGACTTTTGCTAACATAAAAATTTACTATTGTTTGTTTAATTTTGGTCAAATAATTTCTAGAAATATTCGTAGTTTAGGACTTCAGAGTCATTATGCCATAAAAATCAGGTTTAAAAACGATACAAGATTGCTTTTCTCTTTATTTTTTTTTAAGTAAACGAAGTAGATGCTGGATATAAAATATTTAAGTAATATTAAAAAATATATAAATGGAGATAAAATGCACAAATTTTTTGAGTATTTAGATACAAACATGTTTATTCAGAACATAGTAATCTCGTGAAATGAAAAATAAGACTTTAAAAATATTTATCACTTACAACTAACATCTGTGAAAGATTTCATAACGCTTACATTGCTCCACATTCAGCTTTAACTTATAGTATCAATGAATTAAAAAAAACCAATTAAATTACTAAATCTAAAATAGTAACTCGAAACTCCAAATATAAAAATAACTTTGCTTCTATTATATCAATGATTTTATCATATGGCAATTCATATGATATTTATAGTTTTCTATTTTCCGTAGCAAATATATATAATAGGAAATTAAATAAATAATTAAATTCTTTTTATAATATTTTTATAAAATTGGGGAAAATTCCCCCAGATATATAAAATATAGGTTTGAAACTATGAAAAGGGCCTAGAATGAAAATAAAAACGAAAAGCGCTTTTTTCCAAATTATTTATTTTATTTAATTGAAATAATTCCCATTAGCATATATGACTTTTTGCCAACGATTGGGCATATCATATGTCTTTTTTTTAAAAAATCCTTATTTTTGAGTTAATAAAGAATTCAAAGTCTTTTATAATCTCATTGTGGTAATTGTTTTTTTTTTCTTTTAAAAATTATTCATAATTACGAAAAAGGTAGTAATTGGTAGGTCAAATATCAGGTAAATATGGAGGATGTGATAAAATTTCATATTGTAGATAATTTATTTTTCTAACAGTAATCAAAGTTTAATGCAATCTTGCGTTATCGTGCAATTGGGACCGTTCCGATTAAGCATTGCTGGTTGTTTTTTTTATGTGTCTAAGGTATAACGTCAATTTAACAACAAAAAGACATCTATATTATAGTTTCTCCTGGTTGTTGAAAGGAATAATAGATCACTCATTTGGCATTCCACCATATAGAGACCATGATTTTTTTAATGAAATTTAAGTTTTCGTGTGTGTCCTGGGGTGTATTCTTATCAATACCTTGGCTTGATCATTATCTGTTATCATACAAAATCCAATTTTCATCACAAATGATGACTTGATGTAAAAATCTTGATCGAACATTTCGAAGTAATATAGATGTGTACTTGCTTTTGCGATCTATCATCTGAAATTCTCTCAAATCATGTGGCACATATGAATCCACTTTTTTTAATTTATTTATTGCACATAAATGCTTTAACACAGCTATAAGACTAGTTTCTAGTTTGGAATAGTTGTCTGTAGATGAGACTTCGCGGTTTTCTTAATTTCTCATAATCAATATGGTTAGGTGATTTAGCTGAAGGCTCATTAATAATACTCAAATTCTCAGAAATAAATTTTTGGAACCAATATGGAGCATTTTTCTATTAGTTAGTCCATCTCAAAATGCCTGATTAATATTTCTTGAAGCTTGATCTGTTGTACGATTTTATTTAATCTCGTACATAAAGAGTAGATGCAAATCGCATTTTGTTTTTATATGGTTAGGATAAAAGTAAACTAAAAATGGGACACCAACACAAAAAAAATTTTAAAAATGAGTAAGGAGAATACCTTTAAGCTTTATAAATAAAAATATGAATTGCACTTTACAACGTATCTCTTCAAAACTCAGATGAACACAGATAAAACAAAAACGCCCGTTTCATCGTTTCAAACTAATATTTTGTTATAAATTCAAAAGCTAAAGGATCTATTAATATTCTAGTGTTAGAAAAAATCCAAGAAATTTATAGATTAATGAAACTAATATCAATTTTGATACCCAAAAAAATACAATTTGAAAGAGAAATCAAAGATAGAATTATTATTCTTCTTTTTATACTCTACTTATTAAATTTCATTAGTTTAACTTGATTGATTTAATTTTATTAAAAGCATTCTATTGAAAAGTTAACATATGTGAATGTTTAATTTTAAAAAATTCTTTAGGTACGAATCCTTATCATACTAGTTATTATTTTTTGTCATACATGTGTATTAAACCTTCTTTCATAAAAAGAATATTAAACAAACTTAGTTTTATTTAAAAAATTTTAAAATTTTTTCTATATAGTTGATAAAGGAGTAGTAAAGATAGGCATTTTAATCAATAGTTATATTTGAGATGCATTTACATAAATAGTAAAATCTATATTATAGGAGTTTGCATAATCATATATAAAAATTTCATTAATATATATTAGGGGTGGGCATACTACGGCCCTTCAGAGTATATTATGCAACCCGTATGCACGTACATGTTGCAATCCTTTGTCAATGAAAATTTTTTTTGTTTAGACAGTGTTGTCCATTTTCGCTATATTTACTACTTTAAAATAGTTGCCAAATTAGTTTGTGCCCTCTCATCACTGCTGGTCATTAATTGTTAACATCCCTATTCAAAACTACGTTTTTGCGCAAGCGGAAGTAGCTCGTGTTTACAATTTACATTTCAAAAGGTTTAGTAAAAATTATAATTTAAAAGTGAACAGACGTTATTTAACCATGAGTGCTGCAAAAAAAAAGAAAGATTGAGTATGAATGTCACATTTTTAATGATGAATGGACTGCTAAATACTGCTTCACGAGCGTTGAGAGCAAAGCAGTCTACTTGCTGTGCCGTAAGTGCGTGAAAGTCTTCAAGGAGTACAACTTAAGAAGACACTACCAAACAAAACATATGGATTTTGGGCACAATTTCACGAACGAAGAGAGAAAAAAGAAATGCCAGGAGTTGGTTAAAAATTTAAAGAAGCAGCAAACTGTTTTCACCAAGCAGTATTCAATACAAGATGCTATAACGGAAGCAAGTTTGGTGCTGTCCCACAAGATTGTGTAACGGAACAAGCCTTTTTCTGACGTTGATTTTATCAAGGAATGCTTGTCAGATGCAGCAAGCATTATGTGCCCAGAACAGAAAACAAAATTTGACAGCGTTTCTTAATCAAGGAGAACTGTAGTCAGGCGTGTTGACAAGATAAATGACAATTTGATGGACCAACTTCAAGATGCAAGCAAAGACTTTTTGTAGTACTCTCTTGCGTTAGACGAAAGTACCAATGTACAAGACACAAAACGCTTGTTGATATTTATACGAGGTATAAACACTTGTTTCGAGCTTACTGAAGAATTACTTAGTGTTGAGGCACTCAAAGACACAACCACAGGCCAAGATTTATTTTATGCTGTTGAGAACTGTGTTAAAACAACTAGGTTGGTATGGAACAAGAGTTCAAGTGTAACAACCGATGGAGCGCGTGCTTTGACTGGAAAAAACGTAGGTTTGGTGAAGTTGATGCATGATAAAATTAAAGAAAAACATCCTGACCGTATACTTCTGCATCTCTACTGTGTCATCCATCAGGTATGTCTGTGTAAAGCTGGGTTGAATATCAAGCATGTTATTGACCCAGTTGTTAGTGTGATAAACCTCATCAGAGCCAGGGCATTCAACCACAGGCAGTTCCAGGCACTGCTTCAAGATTTGGAAACTAAACATTCTGATATTATCTACCACAGCAGTGTCCGCTGGCTGAGCCTGGGCAAGATATTGAGGCGAATGTGGGATCTCAAGAGAGAAATAATTATGTTCATAGAGATGAATGGCATTGATTGTGATTTTGTTACTAACATTGTTAATTGAGAGTGGAAGTAAGACTTTATGTTTGCCATTGACATTATGGAAAAGTGAATTAACTGAATGTAAAACTTCAAGGGATTAGCTTGTTTGCACATGAAATGTATGTGCATGTTAAATCATTTCAGGCAAAACTCTCCCTGTTCTCCAGACAAGCAGGCAAAAACTGGTTTTGCCATTTCCCTATGCTGATAGAAAAAACCATTTCTGGTAAAATGGCTGACAAATACAAGGCTCAGTTGGATGCCTTGTTTGTGGAATTTGAAAGGAGATTTCAAAACTTTAAGAGCCTGGAACCACTCTTCAATATCATCAGTTCATCAATAAGTGCAAAAGCTGATTCAGCACCAGAGAATATATAGTTAGAGCTGATTGACCTACAAGCGGATAATGACCTTCAGGAGAAGTTCAAATCAGTTAATCTGCTTGAGTTTTATGAATGTTTGCCAGCAGCGGCTTTCCCACACCTAAAAAACTTTGTTGCCAAACTTTTATCATCTTTTGGATCCACCTATATCTGTAAGCAAGCTTTTTCTTGTTTGAAAATAAACAAGTCTATGAACAGATCGATGTTTACTGACTGCAATTTAAATGCAGTAATGCGAATCACAACCAGTAAGCTGGCTCCACAGTTCAAGAACATTATCAAAAATTGTGAACAGTTACATACTTCACATTAATTATAG
>CAKKLC010006203.1:84714-99255 GCA_918559645.1 Ceratonova shasta | reverse complement strand
CAATTTCTATAATTATAATAATAATAATAGTTATAATATATATATATATATATATATACATATATATATATAAATATTTAATTAATTTTCAAAATTATTACATTATTTATTTAATATCATACTTATAAATTAACTATCAATATTTCGATTAGAATAATACTTACAAATCATATTTCTATTTATTGAAATTAATATATTATAAATTAAACATCATAGTTAATAATAAATTAATTTAATTATTATTAGTAATAACATAATTATTATTAATAAATAAATATTAATTATTTTTCAATTTCTATGATTATAATATTAGTTTTAATATATATCTTTTTAATTATAAAAATTTATTTATTATTTATTTAATATCCCACTTATTGGTAAATTAATTAACAATATTTTAACTATAATAATACTTATAATGAGTGAATTGGAGCGTAGCACGGAACAGGAGTGGAGCAAGTAATATTTATAGTGCTGCCCTGCTTGGATTTTTTTTTAATATTTTTCTATAAATTATTACTTGAAAAATAGGAAAATTAGATAAATATGACATCGCCACACATTTTTAACATAGCAACACTTTGACATGTTTTCATAATCCCGCTTGTCGTAGTGACTTTTTACTTTACATGTAGTAGTTTTTGACACTTATTGAGCTACAAACTTCTGGGTTTTGTTGCAAACTACTAAAAAGTGAGATAACTATCATATTAGTTATAAGTTTGTTAATTATTTTTTACACAGTTAAGTAAATTTTCATAAAAAATCACAGTTTTGTGGTAGAATAGTATTTTAGGGCTCTGATACAGCGAGCCCTATCACTGTTTTAATAAGCATAAGTTTTATGCTTTCCATTCGTGGCTCAAACCAACGAAAAGCTAATTTATCTGTTAAACTAATATTAATGTTGTAAATTGAATATGTCGACTAATTAAGTGTGAGATTGGAACTTAATTTAAAATATCAACAAATCAAAATAGAATTTAAATTAAAAAGTTTAATTTTATCCCAGCATCAGATAAGAAACACTGATAACCAAAATAACAATATTAAAATAAATATATTTAATGCCAAGAGTTTTAATCCGGTGGGTCCTAGGGGGTACGACAATGAAATTTATTTTTATTTGGAAATTTATATTTTTTTAGATATACCCAAAGGATAAATCAGAGAAAGACACTACCATGATCAAGAAGTTTGATGATTAAAGATTTTACCGAGATTTTTACATTTAAATATGAAAAAATAAAAGTTGGCTATTTGTAACAGTAAAAAAAGTAAATATTGACATATAATAACGACTAAGCTTCGAAGCAATTGGAACGAATATTTGGAAAAAATACAATCTTTGATAGCATGTTAAAAGAAGTCATATCAACGTCTATGACTAACTTGTTAAGAAAAAAAACGAAGAGGACAAAAGTGCAGCAAGAAAACATTCTTCTCTAATAAATATTTGTAATGGATTTTCCATGAGATCAATACCCAACAAATCTACAATAAACACCTACTTTAAGTCTTTAAAAATTGCAAATACAATGCACAAAGAAACATTTCTTGAAGGTATTGCAGAGATGGTTTGCCTTAGTACAACATCCCTCGCTATATTTAACCAGAAAGGGTTTCAGATAATATATTGACGAAATGGCACAACAACTTAGTGTCTCAACAAATAATGATACTGTTCGCCATTTAATCATCATAAAATCAGAATATGGTGCCAATAAGCTCAACAAAGCTCTAGCCGGAAAACTATGGTATTTGAAGATGATTTCAGCCACTAGTGGAAATATAAATTATCTGACAATCAACGTACAATACTTTGATAAAAAAAATATATAAAGCTACAGTGAAAATTTTGGACATAGTATACACCGAAGGGTATCACGGATCTCCATATATATATAAAATAAAAAAAAACCACTTTTTAAAACTTTGAAATTGATGAAAAGGAAATTTTAAGAATCTGTTTATACAATGACGCAAATCTGACTTGCGCTGTAAAAAAATTCAACATTTCTGAAACTTAATTTGTTGGAATAAATAATGTAAATGATATAAAGATTATAAACGACACTATTTCAGTAGATGATGAACCCAAAGTGTTTAATGATGTAATTAATGTGGATGATAATGAACATGATGTTGATGAACATGATAAAAATGATTAATTTATGATATGAAAGAAGAAGTGATTGAAAAACAAAGTATAATACTACCTTCAGAAGTATTTAAATCTGTAAAAGTCCAATTAATGAGCTGCAGTATTCACACTCTTTAATTTGCACACTTCTAATGGATTTTTAAAAGAAGTTGCTAAAACTCGTTTTACAAAAGCACGAATAGTTGTCTTAAAATTACATACTCCGAGTATCGTGATTTATTACTAAAATTATATGTTTGCGTGCAAATAATCAATAATGTAACTGGATGGGGCTTGAAATTTATGATGATTTTAAGACTTTTTTCTTTCCAAGAATATTGTGGGTATATTAGCACTGCTGGTAATAGTGGTTTAGGTCTAACTCAAACCTAGTCCAAAGAAGGATAAAAATATAAAAGTTCTTTTGGAAAATTGATTTTAGATAACAACTTCTTGAAGGATTCTTGTTATCGTACAATGACATTTCATTTACGAATTGCAAATGAACTATTATAATCGATGAGAAAGCGTGAAAAAAACATGTTTGGAACACAAGTTATCTTGGTGGTGTGTATTTGGATCTAAATTATAGGATATAATTAAATTCACAATATTTGATTAAATCAAAGGAGAGTCTTCCAGACATATAAAAAAGACTCCAAAAACAAAAGATTTTACTACAGATAAATACACAAAGACCCATCAATTAATCACTGCAACAATTAGCAAAAGAAGTTCAATCAGACGAATATAATTTTCAACATCATTCTGATTACTTTAAAAACTTCAGCAAATTACTAATTTACATAATTTTTATGAAGATGAAAGAGAATTTAAAATTGATTGTACCAATATGGAAGGTATTGGAAGGCTAAAAGTGAAATCTCTTTATGATGCCATCAACATTTATCCAGACAGAATACTTCAATTTATTAGTATTACATCCAGTATGCCTACTACTCAAGAGAGTGTAGAGAGATTATTTTCTGCACTGATTATAAATTTTAATGAGAGAATACAGATAATGAAAAATGATTTGTTATTAGCAATATTATTTTTCAATATGAATAATGAGTAAATCATTTTTCCAATACTTTTTATAATAGAATTCTGTTTTATAATCATCATTTGTCGCTTTTTATTTTTTTTTAGTTTTTTTCTAAATTTAGTGCTACTCACTAAGTTTTTACTTCGATCGACTATGCTATTATGAATTTCTGAATTCTTTATTGTATTATAATATTTCTAATAAATTATATTTAAATCGTAGTATATTTAATAAAGATAATTTGATGTCTTTATATACTTTTATATATTTATTATTTTTTCCAAAAACTGTTTGTATAGTTTAGTTCAATTTTTTTGACTGTAGTATGGAGAGCAGCTGGAGAAAGTAAAATTTTCGTCTACAAATCCCTGCTATATGATTTTTTTTCGGTTCCTGAGTGGAGAATAGAGAGGAGCAAAATATTGATGCCTGAAAGGAGCTTGAGCGTAGCAGTTTAAAAAATGAATTTCTCTAAATCACTGGTTATAAATTATACTTCTATTTTTTTAAATTATTAAAATTAATATATTTTTTAATAAATATCATGCTTATTAATAAAATAATAAAATAAATAGTAATTTACAAATATTAATCATTTTTTAAATATTTAAAATTAATAAAATGGTTCTAATATATATTTTATTTAATTAATTAATAAATAAATTATTAATTTAATATCAAACTTGTTTATAAATTAATAATCAATATTTTAATTTTAGCAATAGTTAAAAATCATATTTTTATTTTTGAAATAATTTTATTATTAAATTAACATAATGATTATTAATAAAATAATAAAATTAATAGTAATAATTATAAAAATTAATTATTTTTTTAATATTTAAAATTTAATATAGTTCTTATATATTGTTTTTTAATTATAAAATTAATACATTATTTATTTTATTTCATATTTGTTAATAAATCATCAATATTTTAATTTTAGTAATGTTTATAAATCATATTTATATTTATTGAAATTATTAAAATTAATATATTATTAAATAAATATCATGATTATTAATAAAATAATAAAATTAATAGTAATATACAAATATTAATCATTTTTTAATATTTAAAATTATAAAAATGGTTCTAATATATATTTTATTTAATTAATTAATTAATTAATTAAATTAATAAATTATTTATTTAATATCAAACTTGTTTATAAATTAATAATCAATATTTTGATCATAATAATAGTTACAAATAATATTTTTATTTATTGAAATTAATTTATTATTAAACTTTCATCATGATTATTAATATTTTTTTAATTTTTAAAATTATAATACTTCTTATATATTGTTTTTTTAATTATAAAATTAATACATTATTTATTTAATTTCACATTTGTTAATATATCATCAATATTTTAATTTTAGTAATAGTTACATATCATATTTATATTAATTGAAATGAATTTATTATTAAATTTTCATCATGATTATTAATAATTTTTTAATTTTTAAAATTATAATACTTCTTATATATTGTTTTTTTAATTAATTAAATTAATAAATTATTAATTTAATATCAAACTTGTTTATAAATTGATTATCAATATTTTGATCATAATAATAGTTACAAATAATATTTTTATTTATTGAAATTAATTTATTATTAAATTTTCATCATGATTATTAATATTTTTTTAATTTTTAAAATTATAATAGTTCTTATATATTAATTTTTAATTATAAAATTAATACATTATTTATTTAATTTCATATTTGTTAATATATCATCAATATTTTAATTTTAGTAATAGTTACATATCATATTTATATTTATTGAAATTATTAAATAAACGTCATGCTTATTAATAAATTATTTTAATTATCTATAATAATAAATAAATATTAATTAAAATTTAATTTTTGTATTTTTAATAATAATAACTAAAATCAATTTATTTTTTTATAAGCAAAAAAAAAATTAAAATCGAAAAATCAACTTAATAATTTTAATAATAAAATAAAAATATTTGTCCGATTGTTGATAACTCGTAATGTATAATCGTATATTACTTTAAAAATTAAAAAGAAAATGGTAATTTTTTCTGCTGACTAACAATAATATTTACTTAGTTATATAAAGATTTTTTTGATTATTATTTATACATGCAACTTGAACTATGATTTTTTATTTTATTACCATATAAAAATTTTTTACCATTTCATCAGGTATTCAAAAATAACAGCATAGTTTATAACAGGTATAAACAAGCAATTCGATCTTTTTTGTTAAAGATTTTGATTTATTTTTTAAATGTCCAAATCAGAATCGAATGATAATTTGTGTCCAAATTTAGGTATATTTTTTTGAATTAAAAGAACCAAATAATATCAACTATATTGAATGGAATAATATTAATATTTCAAGAAAGAAAACTATATTTCATAAAATTGAAAAATTCAATTCATCAAAATGCATAGTTCATAAAGGTGTTAATTTTTATATTTTTAATAGCTTCTGGTTTTGCTACTTCTGGTCGTTTGTTAGCTATAATGGGATCTAGTGGGTGTGGTAAAACAACATTATTGAACGGTTTATACGGAAATCTTAAAAGGAATTTACATATGGGTGGTCAAATATCATATAATGGACAAGATTATGATGATTTGAAGGATATTTCATCCTATATTCGCGAAAAAGATTACTTCTGTAATCATATTTCAGTTTATGAATATTTATTATTTTATGTAATTTATATGCATGTTATAGGCTCATATGAAATTAGGAAATAGTGTTTCTATCGAGGATAAAAAAGAAAAAGTTGAATATTTATTGAACTTATTTGATATGATTTCTAAAAAGAATATCATTATTACAGATGATGATTCAATGGATAAAGGGCTTTCAGGGGGCCAGAAAAAGAGGCTAACTATAATGACTGAAGTAATTATGAACGTAATATTCAGTTACTAACAGACCCAAGAGTTTTATTTGCAGATGAACCTACCACAGGTTTAGATTCTACTTTAGCTTTTAAAGTTGTTAAAAAGCTTAGAGAATTGTCCAATAATGGGTTAATTGTTGTTGTTACAATTCATCAGCCAAGTTCTTTGCTTTTTGGATTGTTTGATGAGTATTGATAATTATTAATCAAATAGTTTATTGCTAATGCTAGATGGAAGATCTATTTATATTGGACCACAAGAACTAGCTGAAATTTATTTTAAACAGTAAAAGTTGAACGAAATGATAGATTGGATTTGATTCCACCAACAAATTATAATTTGGCAGAATTTTATATTAAAAAAATGATTTGCAACAAAGAGAAATTTGTATTTAAGTTTTACTAATACATAGAAAACAAACATGGTAATAAACAATTTTTTGAAAGAAAGTAAAATTAATAATTCAAAAAATGATGATATTTCTAAATTATTAAAGTAGAATCAAATTAATTTATAGAGTAAACTATAATGCTCCAGTCAGAATGCAGTTAAAAGAGTTGATTAAAAGAAATTTTAAAATTTCAATAAGAAATCTTCCTTTGTTAGTTTTTAGATTTCTACAAGATATTGTAAATATAAATAACGATTTTAGATTGTTTCTTTTATAATTTCAGCTGTATTCTTCAAAAAGAAATATAACTCTACCCAAATTGGATCTTTTGGATCCTTGCTATTTTTTTCTCAGCTGGCAATTTCTTTAAATTCCATTACTTATTCAACTATAGTACATGGATTATATTATAAATTAGACATTACCTGTAGAATTTAATTTGTTTATTCATGAACATGGAAAAGGATTATATCACAGTTTTTGTTTTTTTATAGCAAATTTTGTATCAGAGGTATTTTTATAAACTTTTAGTTGCCATTTCAGCTTATTTCAAATTCTGTTTACATAATTATTATTTATTTTATGACAAGTAAATTATTAATGCAATAATAGATATGAGACCTAATATTTCAGCATTTTTTTTACATTACTTTATTCAATTGATGGCATTTCAAGCAGCTTATTCTTATGGTAGTATCTTATTAATAAAAGGTTACTTTATATCTTCTATTGGAAGGACACCATTAATCTCTACGGCTTTGGTATGTCCTTTGGTTTTACCATTAGTCTTAATAGGAAATTTCATTATAAAACCAGAGTATATATTTTTTAATTTTATGATTTATAACTCCTTATTTAATATGGATCAAGTATATATCATGGGTAAACTTTTCTTTTGAATCACTTTTAACAATTAATTTGATTGATATACCACAACGTAACTTATGTTATAATTTAGATTGTCCCGAAATGAAGGTATCAAATTTATTAATTTTGGATAAAATTATTAAACAAAACAGTACAATATTAGCTACTACAATAGCTGAGCCTTGTAAAAATTTTAATAATATATTGAAAACATTTGTTCCATATCCAGAAAATTTTTATTTTAATATTGGAATGCTTATATTACAAGTAATAATATATAGATTATTGGGAATATTATTTACTTTTATCAGGTCTATAATGAAACCTTAGTGTTATAAACTAATACAACTAAGAATTTTTATATTAAAAATTGTTACGTATTAAAATATTTAAAAAAGTTTATACCTTGAATAACACAAAGTTGGAATAGAAATACTCAATAATAAACTAATTAATACAAGTTTTATGATAATATTATGTAAAATTGAAAATAATTGTTTCAAAATATAAGGATAAGTGTACATTAAGAATCTTTTTGTTACTTTAATGTAGGTTGTATGGTAAGAATGGGATAAAAAATTAATTGTTTCACGATATAAGGATAAGTGTATATCATGAATTATTTTGTTATTTTAATGTAGGTTGTATGGTAAGAATGGGATAAAAAATTAATTGTTTCACGATATAAGGATAAGTGTATATCATGAATTATTTTGTTAGTTTAATGTAGGTTATATGGTAAGAATGGGATAAAGAAATAGTTGTTTGACAATATAAGGATAAGTGTACACTAAGAATCTTTTTGTTAGTTTAATGTAGGTTATATGGTAAGAATTGGATAAAGAAATAGTTGTTTGACAATATAAGGATAAGTGTATATCAGGAATCTTTATACAGTAAACCCTCTGTATTTTTCGTGTAATGTTTCGTGAAAAAAATCCGTAAATTTCAAAGAAACAAAAAGTATAGAATTTGAAATTTTACTTTTTTTATTAACAATTTCAACATCCCCTTCATTTCCTTACCTCTTTTCTTGATCTTGTGATCCACTTTTTTAATCATTGCTTTGGCTTCTAGATTGAAGTTTTCATCTTCGTCAAAGTACCTTGAAAGTATTCGTATAGCACCTTTAGCCTCTTCAAAAGAGATTTTCTTCGGTTCAAGAGTACTATTAGTATCATAAGGTTGATTCTCGTCACTTTCTAATTCTGATTTATTAATAGTTTCATCTTTCAGAATAAGGTCATTATAACCATAATTGAAGCCACAATACTCTGTAAAACTGACAAAATCGACAAGATCATTTGCTTTAAGATGAGATTTATAGTCATACTCATATTTTTATTTTTCTTTATCGATTTCTGAAAAATTTTTTTCCTTTTCTTGTTTTTCATTCTTTTTATCCCATTTACAATGTTTGAAGCAGTTTTAGATTGTTTTTGATGTTATTTTATCCCAAGCGAGATTAACATAAGCTGCAGCATCTTTCACATTTATGCCTTTAAACACAACTTCAGTAGATTTCCCAGTCTCTACCTCTTCAAAAAAATCTATCAATTTATAGCTATTGAAGTATGACTTGAAAGATTTGATAATACCCGCGTCAAGTAGCTGTAAAAATGATGTTGTGGTGGGCAGAATGAAAATTATCTCAATGTTTATTTAAGATTAAACGTTACTTTATGTGCTGGGCAGTTATCGATTAATAAACATATCTTTTTATTTAATTTTAACAATTGATCATCCCACTTTAGCAAGTATGAATTGAAAATTGCTGACGTCATTCAGGCTTTTTATTCTATTTATAGTCAATATTTTTGCCAACATCAATATTTTTAAAAGGTCTTGGGTTTTTTGATCGACCGATGAGAAGTGGAATTTTTTTATCTGTTCCTTTCGTATTACAGCATAGCAGAACAGATGCTCTGTCTTTAATTTTTTTTCACTCCTTGCTGTATTTTAGATGCTATGGTTCTTGTTGGCATTTGTGTGTAAAAAAGTCCTGTTTCGCTTGCATTATAGATACCTGATTCACCATATTCTTCAATTTTTTTTGTTACCAGAGTGAGAAAATTTTTGATTACACCAGTATCTACATTTACCTGCTTTCCTTCTCCAACAATCATTTTGAGAGATAAAATTTTTCTTTTTTTGAATTTTTCTAGCCAACCGGGAGATGATTTGAATTCCTTTACATTTTTTTCTTCGGCTATTTTTTGTGGTTTTTTTATAATTATATCATCTGTGAAAATCATATTTTTTTCAACTCTTGAACGTTCCATCCAAAATAAAAGATTCTTATCTATGACATCGAATTTTAAGACAGGCTTTTTGAATTTTTTACCATATCCTTCTGTTTTTTATTTTATGATATTATCTTTTTCATCAAAAATGTTTTTGATTGTTCTGTCTGATATCTTTTTTTTTTAATTTTGCTGTGAAAACCTCTGCAATACGAGTGTATTTGACAGATATATTTGACTCTTTGTATCTAATAATCTCTAGTTGGTCATCGAACGTAAGTTTTACGTAGAAATTGTAGACCATGGATTTTTTCTCAAAAAGAATTTCGAAAATTTCCGAAAAGTATGGAAAACGAAAAGTATAGAGAAATAGATTAGTAAAACTAGAAAATCAGCAATTTTTTCGAAAAGTATAGAAAACGAAAAGTACAGAGGGTTTACTGTATTTGTTATTTTAATGTAAATTATATGGTAAGAATGGGATAAAAAATTAATTGTTTCACAATATAAGGATAAGTGTATATCATGAATTATTTTGTTAGTTTATTGTAGGTTATATTATAAGAATGGCATAAAAAATTAATTTTTCACAATATAAGGATAAGTGTATATCAGGAATCTTTTTGTTAGTTTAATGTGGCTTATATGGTGAGAATGGGATAAAAAATTAATTGTTTCACGATATAAGCATAACTGTATATTCAGAATCTTTTTGTTAGTTTAATGTAGGTTATATGGTAAGAATAAGATAAAAAATTAATTGTTACACGAGATAATAATAGGTGTACATTAAGAATCTTTTTGTTAGTTTAATGAAGGTTTATATGGTGAGAATGGGATAGAAAATTTATTGTTTCACGAGATAATGAAAATTGTACATTAAGAATCTTTTTGTTAGTTTAATGTAGGTTATATGGTGAGAATGCGATAAAAAATTAATTGTTTTACAATATAAGGATAAGTGTACATTAAGAATCTTTTTGTTTGTTTAATGTAGGTTATATAGTAAGACTCGTGTAAAATATTAATTGTTTCACGATATAAGAATAAGTGTATATTAAGAATTATTTTTTTAGTTTAATGTAGGTTATATGGTAAGAACGGGATAAAAAATTGATTGTTTCACGAGATAATGATAAGTGTACATTAAGAATCTTTTTATGTTACTTTAATGTAGGTTATATGGTAGGAATGGAATAAAATATTAATTATTTTATGAGATAATGATAAGTGTATATTAAGAATCTTTTTTTTTAGTTTAATGTAGGTTATAATGTAAGAATCGTGTAAAATAATAATTGTTTTACGAGATAAGGGTAAGTGTATATTAAATGTCTTTATGTATGTTACTTTAATGTAGGTTATGTGGTTACAATATGATAAAAAATTAATTATTTCACGAGATAATGATAAGTGTATATTAAGAATCTTTTTGTTAGTTTAATGTAGGTTACATGGTAAGAATCGTGTAAATTATAATTGTTTCAGAATATAAGGATTAGTGTATAATTAGAATTTTATATATTTATTAGCTTACCTATTTAATTATATAAATTCTAGGAATATAATCTTTTTATCTAATTAAAGTATTTCTTACTAGCTACATTATATTTTTAATTTGTTTTAATAATGTGTAAACAATAAATATCGCACAATTCAGCATTATTTATCAAAAATATATGTTATATATATTATTATTAAGAAAACATTACTAAAAATGAAACACATTTCCATTTTTGAATGAAGCCTTTATTATCATGCTAAATAAATTACAAATATATTTTGATATTACTCCCCTAAAATTATTTAGTAAAAGAATAAAAATTATGATAAGCTTTAGATATTTAATATAAAAATATTGACCTTAATTCATAGTTTGATACTATATTCAACTTAATATAATAAAAACTATATTGAACCTTAAAAATATTACCCGTATGGTTTTTTAAAATATGGTAAAAGAAGTTTCATCATTGGTTTATAAAATCTTTAACCAGTTGAATAAAATATACAATTTTTAATTATTTTTTTTTTACTTTTAAATAAATTATAAATTTGCTGAAATATATTTTTAATTGGTAAATGATAAAATAAAAAATTTAATTTATCTTTTTATTTAATTTGGTCCTTGTTTTGAATAAAATGCTAATAATCCACATCATAATTTAAATAGTAATAATGTAATAACATTCGATCAAGCTATTAATTTAATTATAAAGAAACAATACTATGAATATTTTATTTATATTGTTTGTCATTTATATCTCTATTCAAAGAATATTAAATAAATTTAATAGTTTTAGTGGAATTTTAATTATAAAGTTATTTTGTTTACGGAAAAATATAATTCCTAAATTTATTGATAACATATTTTTGAAAGAAAGGTATAGTTTACTTCATGTTTAAATATTGGTGTCAGCAACTTTTTTATATTCTTTCTGTATTAATTTCATTAGAAAATGCACTTTTATTACTTTTCTAAACCTAATTTTTGATTAATCTTTTCTACTAAACGGGGTTTGTATTTGTTTTATGAAACTTTTTATTTATTGAAAAAAAACTAGTTTATTGATACTGTTTCTAATAAAAATACTAATATAATTTGTTGTTTACAAAACTTTTTAAATTATTACTATCAAAATAAAAATATCATATTTAAAGTAATTTTTATAATTTACTACAAAATTTTAAACATAAACATTAAAATAATTCATTCTACTTAAATAATCAATTTGACGTATCTTTTACAAACATGTAATTAGAATTATACTTGGATCTACAATAATTAGCAAAGTTATTTAAAAAGAATTGATGAATATTTTAGTGTTTAAACAATGTTGTATGAAACCTAATTATATATTTAGATTACAAGCATTATTTTAAATACAAGAATTATTACTGATCATTGACATTGTATCACGTAATAAAACGATTGAATTTTCTTCCAATATTAGTTTAAAAATACATTTTTTTTACCAAATTTTGATTTTAACGAAAACAAAAATTTAATCAGCATATTAAACTATACTAATTTTTTTATTAACAAATTTTTTTTTAACGAAAACGATTTTTAAACCCCACCTTATTATCGAAATTTAACAACAACAAGAGAAAAAGAAAATCATACAAAATTGAACAAAAATTAAACGTAATTCAATATCAAGAAGAGAGCAGTAAGGTTTCCCAAGCATTTATGGCACAAAAATTTAACATGCCAATCGGTTCTATAAACGAAATTTTAAAACAGAAAGAAAGAATTAAAAAAAGCTTTCAAATGATACCACACAAAGCTGTTACTTAATGAAAAAAAATCCAATCAAAAAGAAAAATGGAAGCTATTGAACCACAATTATATGAATGGTTTGTCTCACAAAGACTAACCAACAAAATAATAACCAATAAAATTTTGAAGAAAGCAGCATTGGTTTTTTTAGAAAAGTTCGCTTTGATAAATTTTAAATGTTCAAGTACATGGTTAACAGCTTTTAAAATAAAACATAGAGTTTTATCAGGAGAAAAACAACTGGTTGGTTTAAATTTAATTTATGAAAATTGGGAGGAATACAGTAAAAAAACTCTCAAATTATGATTCAAAAGACATTTTTAAGCTGATGAGACGGCTCTTTTTTTTAAATGTCCTCCAAAAAGAACATTAACAATGTCTCTAGAAGATTAAATATCAGAGAGGTTTTCTAAAAAAAGGATCAATTTATTATTTGCTGCAAGTTTTACAGGTGAAAAATTGGCTCCAGTCATAATAGGGAACGCAAAAAAACCACGTTGGTTAAAAAATAGTGATATCAAAATGAATTCAATAATTTACGAAAATTTTTCGAAAGCATGGATGACCAGAAGTATTTTTGTAGAGTGGTTAACATCATTAAATTAAACTTGTTAAATAAAAATAGGAAAATTGTAATGATAGTTGATAATGCACCCTGTCATATTCTTGGTGACAATTCTTTTAGCAAAATTGAACTTGTTTTTCTGCCAAAAAACACTACCTCTAAAGTTCAACCTCTGGATAAAGGTGTTATTCATTTAGAAGTTATTATAAAAAACTTTTTATTCAAAAAATGGTTTTTCAAAACGAAATTATTGACAGAAAGGAGGTTCTGCAACAATTTAATTTATCTGATAGCAATCCTATTATTATTATTCGATCATGGAATGAAGTGACAGCTATTACAATCATTAACTGTTTTAAAAAAGCTGAAAATAACTTTAAAAATTCATTTGAGATTAGAAAAGATGAAAAAGATGATATAAACATTCAACAATCACCTCTAAATGAAGAAATTTATTTTAATTAAAGTGAAAATAATGCTTTTATTTGCGAGAATAATGATTATATTATGATGCCGGAATCTAATTACGGTTTTGATTTTATATCAGAACAAGAATCAGAACCACAAAAAGAATTTATTATTGGTATGGAAGAAGCAATACACTCCTTAAATATTCCACAAAAGTTTTTTTTGTGTTAGGTATTTGGGGTGTCTTCCTTTGATTTATGAATTAATTGATTAAACGGCATCAAAAAGAAATAAAAATCATGGTAACAAAACAAAATAACAGGTTATTTGCTGCAGAAAAGAGAAAACATTTTTATTAGTTCGTTCTTTTTTTTAAAGAAAGTGATTTTTTGTGGTTTTTCCTGTTCGTTAAAAAAATTAACTGGATTACTTTTTGATTTTCAAATTTACATATAAAAATATCCAAAAATAAGCCATAATCAACTAAAAAGTTAAAATTATTACAATTATAAACCCAATTAAATAAAATCTATTATCGAAAAGAATTTAACACAATTTGGATTGAAAAAAAAATTTTTAAGATAGTTTTTAAGCTTTTACAAAATTTTATTGTTGATATTTGTCCATTTTTGAAATAATTTTATTACAATTTTGTTTACTGCTTACTAAAACCATATTACAAGAAAA
>CAKKLC010006203.1:67888-80076 GCA_918559645.1 Ceratonova shasta | reverse complement strand
AGGCAGAATACTTGTTTAAATTTTTCAACGTCCCGTTAATTATAATATTTGTGCAAAGAACTTTATTTAATACGTTACAAAAACACCAAAAAGGCAATTTATGAAAAAATTACGGTAGCGTATATTTTTACAATCTCTAGCTGTTATAATCGGACATACATCTAAAAATTGCAACATATAATGTATTATCTGTAAAAAAATATACGTAATTTCCGTGGACGGCAATACATTAAGAACAGTCTCGCAAATTTAAAACAACTATAATTTGATGAAACTGCTGATCAGAACATCCATTGCAAAGTCAAAGTGTAAAATCTTTTATTTAGTTGAGCGCCTTACTCACTATACCGACTGCCGAAAAAACTTGAAGCCAAACTGTACATTTTCGAGCGTACTTAAGTGGTCATTCTAACCAAAGCATCCTTAAAAAGCGAGATAAATACCGACACGGCATGCTACATTTATGTTTACGCAACTTTTTTAAAGTCTCGTGGGCCGTAGTTGGGACACCTCTGTGCTAGACCATCAATCATTCTCTTATTTGTGACAATTTTCATAAGATTTTTGCATCTTATGCAGGTTTTATGAGACCTTGTGATGTTTTTACTTTTGTAAAAGTCAATAATTGCATCATCAGTACCGTCTATTGTATGCATCATTGTAGTTTCTTCTGTATCCGTTAAAGATTTGCGTAAATTTGTAGGTTTTATAATAAATATTAAACGACTAAATTTATACAAGAAAAGTATAACAAAAACAATACATTATTATAAAACACATCAAACAAAAAATTTTTCCGTCTTTTATGTACTTTTTTCTTTTTTTTTAATTTTGTTGTATTTACTGGGGTGTATGAACCCGAGTTGTTTAGACCGAGGTGTTTATACCCAGTTAATCCGTAAAGTCAATACAAGATATTCACTTTTCTAAAAAATTTTTGAATTGATAAATATAGTTATTATAACTATCAAACAATCAATTATACGTTAAAAATTAATCAACATAAAAAATTTCTATAATTTATTTAATGGTAAATGGTGTGTGAAACCGTTTAAGTTTTTTAAAATTCGAACGATCCTGAAATTTTTTTAACATATATTATACAAATAATAATGTGTTTGTATCTATTAGAAATATCCCGATCAATAAGTTTTATTAAAATCAAATTTTATTTCGTTTAATATAAATCTATATTTATATGAATTTTAAACGTCTTTAATTACTATTTACCTTTCAGATAATCTTGAATACTTTATTACAAGTGAATGATCTGATTTATTACAAATAATTTGTTAAGAAAATTAGAGGACACAATCACTCTACGATATTATCTTATTTTAACTCATTAAATATATCTTAATTGTTCTCTTAATATTAACATTAATAATCGTTATGATATAGATAAAGATTATGTATTTTTATCCAAATGAAATCATGTTGGATTCATAAATCAAAATAAATAAATAGAATAAGCGGGTATATTAAAAAATAAGCATATCATGTATTTAATGTTTTTTTAATATGCATCTAAAAAGGGATAATGTGTAAAAATTACCTCGAGCTGTACGACACTCACATAGTTTAATTTTTAAAATTACTATAAACTATAAAAAGAATAAAAAAAACTGAAATATCAAATATTTTTAGCTATAATATTTTATTAAATGTAATGTCTTTTCAAAAAAATCTCCATCTAAATTATCTTTTGGTGAAGATCCAGAGAGATAAGATTCTAAATCCAATCTTCTCACACCTTTCATATTCTTGATCCTTGGTTTGTGTTTTACCCAGTACGACTCTATATGCTGATGATGAACGTTCTTTTTGCTGTTTACAAATGTAATAGCCTGATTAACAGTGACATGGACAAAATGAATTTTTTTTTGAATTTTTTGATTAGCCGGCTACTTGTCATTATGGATTATTGGACCAAGAAGACAGATATTTTGGATTTTTGGAAGCAGAGTTTCCTGCTTTCGATTAGGCAAACACACATAAACCCTTTAACAGGACGCAAGCTACTATTTGTAAGACCGAATAAACAGATGGGTTGTTCAGGACCTCTTCCTCGGTGATGCTTTGTTTTATGGCAAAAAAGACTGTCATGAATTTGCACAACAATTCCATCTCCTCCTAGTTTTATGAGGTTCACATAAAAAAAAATCTTCAACAAGTTCTGATTTTTGTTATAAAAACTCATTGATGTCTTTCTATTAATTGTCAGGTCAAGTAATAAGTTAGCAAGTTGTTGTTCTTATTAAATCTGTGTATCATTTCTAGGCAATTTTTCAGACTACAGTTAAAACCATCAAAAAAGCACTCACTGTGAATTCTACGCTTTTTTTTTGTATTTGTTGCAACCTCTATTATTCCAATTAAAAACATTTCCGTCTTTTGTATTCGCCTTTTTTATTTTTCTTAATTCAATCATACAGTATAAAAAGTTCATTGTATTTTTCATTAATTTTTTTTAAAAGAAAAAACTCATTTATGCTTTCTTCCTCAGCTGCGAGTAATTTACGTAAATATGATTCGTATGTTGTTAACATTTCAAGGATTCTAATTTTTTTAAATATTTTTTTAATTAAAATAATCATCAAGTCTAAAATTTGCTTTAGGTGAAAATTTTACACATGATTCTAAATAAGTTTATTCTGTATATATTTTTTTATACATTTTATAATTTAACATGTCAAAGACATGATTTAATTTTTTTTAACTATCAATTAAACATCAGTTTATGACAAAGTCTTGGATTCAACTTCAAGAAATTAATTTATGAACGAAATACTGATTATATTCAACTAAGTAAAATAATTTAAAACTGAATGGTAGCAACTACGGTAAAAAAAAAATAACTCAAATATACAAAAAAATTTATTTTATTAATTAATTACTGAAAAAGTGATGTATTGTTGATTTTATTTGTTAAATCAATCTATATTGTTCTAAAAATTAATATAAATCGAGTTAATTGATATTAAAAACAAAATAATTAAGCACGTTGAAAATGTTGTTTCCAAATTAACATTACTCATTTAGGCAACTCTTTTGAAATAATTAACAATTATATGAAGTGATTTATTAGTTAAACTATACAAGATTTGTTGATTTTTAATAAAATAAAACATAAAGAATATATAATGATATTTCCTTATTGATAAAATATATAAAGCCTTAAACCAATAAAAAAAATTCAAGTGTTTTATGTGGATATTGGAATATTCTCTATTTTTAGTTGTTATCTTGAGTTGTTAAAAAATTAGAACTTTTTTATCTTTTTTTTTAGATTTGATAAATTTTTTGTTTGAAAAATAATTTTAAAAATAGTTATTTATTTTTGGATCAAAGCATCTTAAAGTTCATAAATTATCTTAGCTAAGTACAAATATAAAATAATGCGTTCAACTAAATATTTAATTTAAAAAATAAACTACTCAAAAGGAAAATAAAAGAAGAAATCCAGTATTATACCATCAAGGTAAATTTTTATCAATATCTTATAAAATAAACATATTAATAAAACAAATTTTAGATCAGTCAAAATAAGAGCCAAAATCTGTAACATTTTAAAAACACCAAGAAATAGATTTAAATTTAAAGTAAAATAAGATTTTTGGAAAACAAATTATTCCTATAGTTGTATTTCCATATAAATTCTGACCAGTAAAAAAAGCGCTATATGACATTTTTTTTAAACCAATCCCAAAATTTTCAAATCTTATTTTATAATTTTCAGGTATATTTAATTTATTAAATAGTACTTAAAACACCTTTTTTTGGATCTAGAGAAAAAATGCCGATTTCATACCTGGGGAAAAATTGTGCTTAACAACAAAAATTAAAAAATATTTCTCAACATTTAAACAAATTCAAAACAGCAAAAAATAAATTTATCTTATTATTATACATCCATACAATTTCAGTTATAGAAATTATTTTTCAGTTTCATAAATTTAATAATTAAATAAATCTGATTTTGATTATTAATTTTTTATATTAACTACACTTCTTATTCCTCCTAAAAAAATTTAGGCAGTTTCAACTTTTTTATCATATTAATATGCATGCCTTTTCTTTGTTTTTTTATTATTTAATAACAATCAAATTTCATTTCCAGTTTGATCGAAAGTAAAAGAGTTTAATACCAAAATATTTTACTTTAAAAAGAGAAAATCGGGGTAATCAAATACAAGAAAGACAGTAAGGACCTTAAAAAATGAGAATAACAGAGGTTATCTGTACCAAGTTTAATATAAAATTGATAGACGCTCAATTAATAAATATGTAGATCAGGAGGAATTTATAAAACAAGCATTTATAACAATTAGAATCTTAATGTAGCTTTAAGGAAAATGATATACTTCATATTGTATTTTAGGCTAAAAGATTGGGTGGATTTAGTAGAGGTCAAGGAAGGGTTTTTGCTGAAAGCGTTTTAAAGACAAAGGATATTTAAATTTTTTTAAATATCAGGTTTTACTCTTAGTGTACAAATTCGAAAGATATAAACTCTAATGAATCAAGGAGTTTCCTTATTAATTAAAAAAAGACAAATTATTGAATATTATATTGTTCAAGAGGAAGCTATGAAATTTAAAAAACAAAATTTTAGCTCATTCTTAAATATTTTTAAATCTGAACTATTTGAATATAAGCAAGATAGTAACTTTAACTATGAAAAGACGGGAATCTTTTCAAAAGCGATTTCAATAATAATAAGATTAATGTAGGAGAAAAGAATAAAGGCTGAAAAATACAAAAGAAGTGATGTTAATGTTTAGTATTTAAGTAATAACAAGCTAAAACCTATCATAATAAGTAGGTTATCAAATCCAAGAGTCCTTAAAGGGTTTTATACAAGTTTTTTTCAGATTAAATAAATGAATAATGTTGATCAATGTGAACTAAAGATTTCAATATCTAACTTTTTAATCTGAAACTAGTTATTAAAAACAAGTAAATAAAACATTGATTATTCTTAATAACTGATCGTTTCACAATGTAAAATGAGAGCTTTAACTATTAAAATGATAATTTTAAATAAAATAAAAGCTTTCTTTTCTTAACTTCTGGATTTTATAATGTTTATATGCAAAATTATGTCAGGACTAACTTTCTTCCATACCAATTTATATTTTAGAAGGCTTTTACTTAGAGCATTAAAAATAATAAAATGAATCTTTGAAACAATAATATTTTGTAATTATAAATGCGATGAAATGACAAAGCAGACGATAAAAACATTGTTGCATAAAGTTACTACTTCCTAAAAAATCTTATTAGGAAACTTTTGGAAATTACGTAATGCTTATGAAGGTAGGGGGTCTGAAAATTTGTTACATTTTTTACATGGGGGAGGGGGTATACAAATTTGTTACATAACAGACTATTTTTCCTCAACTGAAAAAAAATTTACTTTAACATTAATGCTTCAAAAATTCCTTCTGCATCATAAATTTTGTTGAAGATTTTTAAAAGGGGCTAATACCTGTCTTAAAAACTATAAATAAAATTTTTAGGTATTTTTTTAAGTATTTTAAAGATATAAATAGTTAATATTTAGCTAAATTTAATTAGTGTCCCGCTGAATGCGGGACAAACAAGATTAAATTAACCAAGTGAATCAAAGAGGAAAGAGTTTGCTTTCCCGGTTTTTATTTCAAATCAAAAACTCAGCAACCATCTTCAATTTTTTTTCAAGAGAAGATTGAATTTAGGATTGAATTTAAACAATTTTTCAGGGTTATTGTCATCTTTTTAAGATTTTTAAGTACAATTACTATTTTTAAGATCGTTTTAGTTCAATTTTGCATGGAAAATTATGCAAAATCTACTGTTTTGTTGCTAAATATTTAATTTTATTTTATTTTTTTAAAATTGTATTTAGAAAAAATATCTAAGAAAAAGAAAAATTGTACAAAAAACTCGTCAAGGCGTTCAAACGAGCGTATCCAACAAAGTCTGAAAAGCTAAATTAAGATGATGGCGTCAGTTTTTAACCAACTCAAGCGTCATCTTGATCTAAGATTGTTAGTCAAAAATAAGAATGAACAGTTAAAGGAAGATAAGAGTCAACGATAGGGAGCATTTAAATCATTCTTCAGTTCATCATCAAGCTCAGCCAAATCAGCGTCAATTCGAGTACATTCATCTTCATCTGTTGTCAAAATTAAATATCCAGAAACTGTTAAGGTAGTCTTAAGTACTGCAAGCAATGAGCAAGAAAAATCTTCAGCGGCTCTTAAACAAGAAGAAATTCCAATAAAATTAAAAGTCAGAGCTTTATTTGCTTCAATTTCTCGAACAGAATGGTTTGCTGACTCACATGGAAGCAATTTTAATAAAATCCAGGAAAAAAGAGCTCGATGATACTGAGAACAAGTTAAAAGGACTGAAAGATAATGATGCTCAAGTAAAAACACATCGTGATCAACAAAAGCAAAAATTTAGGAATTTAAAGCTTCAAATCCTTGCATCAATCCCATCAACTATGAAAAAGGAAGACCAACAGTTTTTCGATGTTAGAAAAACTTGCTCTTTACTATTATTGATATTGCAAAATTTGGCGTTGCAGCGAGTAATAAATGACGAAATAAAATTTTGCGATCTATTAAAACTATAGACGAGCTTTTGGTGGAACTGTAAGACCAAGGCATTGATGTTGGTCGCTCGACTGTATACAATCACATACAAGCTGAAAATCCCAAATTCATTGATGACAATAAAGCACATTGAGACGGTTCCAGTAAGATTGAAGAAAGATATGAATGATATCCAAAGAAGTCATTCCGATGGAAAGTTTTGCTCTACGACAGTACGCAATCTTCTTCAATAGGCATATTTTTTGGGTCAAAGTCAAGTGTCAATAATTCCACAGGATGATAAAGCAAAAGTTCCTTTGGTAGTTACTGCAGCGAAGACACAAACAAAAAATTTAATGCACATGTAGTATCAAGTAAGATTGCCGGACCATGATTTTGCTGTTGCCAATGAACATAAATTGACTCCATCAGTCTATGGAGCTTTTGAAGTTCAATTAAATGGCTATAAAGATCCAAAAGCAGTGACATACTCGAGTTCAACTTACATTGCAATAAGATCCTTCAAAATATTTCCCTTCGACAGCATATTCTCATGCCATTGATTTTAGACGCTCGAAATAGTTGAAACATTTTGAGAAGTTCTAAAAATAATCAAATGGAAAGTCAAAATCAGTTTTGATTCAGCTTGTAGATGGTGGAACAGATCAAAATCCACGATATTAAAAAACAATCGATATCGCCATTGATAATTTCATTAAGAACAAATATGATGCATTATTCATAGCAACCAATGCACCAAAACGTTCAGCATTTAATCCGTAGAAAGACGCATGGCACCTCTGTCAACAAAATTATCGGGTGTTATTCTTCCATACGAAGAATTTGGATCACACTTAAAGAAAGGACAAACAGTAGATAAAGATTTAGAGCTAAAAAATTTTGAGCATGCGGGATCAGTGCTTGCTGAGATATTTGTCAATGTAACCGTAGATCGCCATCCTACAGTGGCTCAGATAATTAAACCAGCCGTCTCAGAAATTGATCAACTCAAGTTCACACGTAAGGATGAACAATGGTAATTTAATCGGGTTCGATCATCGCAATATTTTTTACTAGTTGTCAAATGTCATGATGTAAATGCTGCACTTAAATTGAAAATTATTTAAAAATGTTTTTTTGTCAATTTCCTGCATTGATTCCTATTTTCATACTAAGAGGGAAGTTTTCATTTCAAAGCAGCTGATAATGAAAACGGCAAATTCTCTGATCTATCTCAATCAATTATTTGGTCTTCTAGTAAGCAGCCTTACGATCTTCATCTTCCAAATATTCAAAATCAAATTGAAAAAAGAACCTGAAAGGATTGTGGACTTTACCTCGCATCGAGTTAGTTTCTAAAGAATTTCTTTAAAAATGTTCACAAGAAGTCAAAAAATGTGTCAAAACTCAAACCAAAAAAAATTATTTGCCATTGAAATGATGAGATTTTAGTTTTTGTGGATGAGGAACCAGAATGGATAAATCAAGAAGACGTTGACGGTGAAAATTTGATCATCACTGAAGCTGAAGAACCAATTGAAATACCTATTATTTCACTTGAATCAAAATTGAATGTTTCATGGGAGAATATATAATAAAAGTTGCTCAGTTTCATAAAAAAATTTTTGAGTTTTTTACATTACACTAGGGGAGGGATGGCTCAAGAATTTGTTACACTTTGTTACAAGGGGGAGCAAAGGGGTCAAAAAAATCAGTTTTTAGCATTACGTAATTTACGAACGTTCCCTTATAGGGTTCCATATCAAACTCGTCATTTGACCTATCAAACTCATCATTTTAAAATAAATTTTGATTTGTCACTATCAACTCGTCAAAACATTTCAAATAATTCTCAATATAAGCAAGTAAAAATTTTATACATTAATAATTAAAGAATTTATTCTTAGAAAAACTTTTCTATTTCTTGCTTTTTCAATATGACCTAACATTTTATGAAAATAGCCATTACATTCTGAAGTCGTTATAATTTCAAATCTATTTTGAATATATACCATTTATTCTTTATCATTTTTAACATTTTGTCTTACAAAATTATTTTTAACATTTTGATAAGCAGTTTTCAATAAGATTTAAAAATAGTGAATATAGTGGCAGGTATAAAATCTCAAAATTTAGACTTTCAAAAATTTCAGATAAAGTGTTAGAATTGTGTATTCTTGCATTTTCCATTACAACAATAACTTTTTTTAACCAAAAATAGATATCTTGCTCCTTAAACTTAATAAATATTCTTTAAATCGAAACCTGTATCAGGATTAATATATATATAAAGTTATCAAATATCCCATTTTTAGTCATAGCGGCAATTACTGAAATGTTTTTGTTTTTAATTGTGACGGTTGTCACATAAACCGAAGAACCAACAAGAGATCTTTTATATTTAGTGCTTGAGCTAACAGAAAATCCAACTTTGTTAATAAAAATGAATTCATATTCTTCTACATAGAAAAGCTTTTTAAAATAAACATTTCCATATTCCGCTTGCAAATTATTAGTTCTTTCACAATTTCTACGTTCTGGCACGAGTGTAATTTGTTTAAACTGTATTGATAATTTTTCAAATAACAATCAATTAAATTATCTTCTATCAAATTTTTGATATTCCAAATTAAATTCCTGAACAAGAGTTTTCAAAGTGCTAGTTGGGTTTTCATCAACGCATTTTTTCACAACAAATTTCTGTTCTTCAATCATAATTATTCTTTTATCACCACCTTTATTCAAAATGATAGTTCGGTCAGTTCGTATATAAATGGAAATAATAGATGATACTGTTGTTCTTTGTAAATTTAATAGATCGGAAATAGCTTTGATTTATATCTCTTCGAGATTATATTGTACAATTCTTGTCTTATCTTCATTTTATGGTTTATTCTTTTGTTTGCTATTCGTTTGTTCACCATTAATATTGTCATCCATCCTTAAAAAAATAAATATTTTTAATGTTTTGACGAGTTTGATAGGGAAACCTCATATGTTTAAAACATTTGTGAAGATAAAAAACAGGAATACAAAAGTATTAAAAAACAAGATTTTAAGGAAGAACTTTATTTTACTTGGGTTTGAAGATTTTCAACGATTTTCAAATAAAATTGAAAAAAAAATTTTTTAAACATTTAATTGTAATAATATTAGTAAATCATTAAACAATTTTCTTTTTTCGACATTATATTCTTAAATAAACTGAATAAAGTTCTACAAACGTTTTTCTAGAGAAATATCTTACCTTCTACTGATAAAATACTTTGATTTAGACAAAATACCTTCAATGTTCTGAGTATGGATTGTTCTATTAAATGACTCAATTAAGTTTACACTATGATTTACTTAAGAATCTTGCATTTAGACACTGATGTTGCATAAATTCTCCATTTATCCATAATAACGTGTTTCTTTTATATAAATTATTGATTATCAGAACCTATTCATCTCCGAAATACGATTTATTAATGGTAATATAAAACATTTGCCAGTTCTGCGCTCTATAATACCAATATACCATTGTTGATTAACCATTCTGCCTCTGTTATATTTCGGCGTGTAAATTAACTTTCATCAATTTCAACGATTTTAGCTACTCGATTTTCATATTTTTCGCCAATTATTTTACTATTCAATCATAAGTAGTAGCAGATTGCTTGTCTTGCCAAGTCACAGAGTGAGCTGATTGTTAATTTTTTTCTATACAATTTAAAAGTAATGTCACTAAACCTTTTTTATGTATTTTTAAAAAGTCATTGAAATATCTTGAAATGTATATTATAAGTGTTCAAAAAAACTTGATTTTTTTTAAACCATAAATGATCAAAGTCTGGTACAGTCATCAGAAATATCCATAAAAGTCCCTAAACTTTTAGTATAATTCAATAAACGCCTAACATAGCACTTAAAGCACTGTTTTATATTTTCAATCAAATTAAAAATTGCTATGACTTAATTTGCAAGTTCAGTTGTTTTTAAAATATATAAAATCCTCATTAAATTATATAACCCTTGTCTCATCATTTGATTTTATTACATAATCTTACCCTATTTTCTTTTTAGAAGCTTTCAGCATGCTTTGGAGAATTTTATTTAAAAATTAACATAAATCTAAAAACCCAAGGAAATTCCAGTTATACCGATTCTAATTGAGAATGTACTTAATTCAACTGATTTGCTACTATCAGGTGCAAATAAATAAGTTTTTAATATTATAAATAAGTAAAATAATACTAGTCTATCAATATTTATTGCTCAATTTTCAATCCCCTATAATGTTTAACAAGAGAATCAAAAAAATTAAATAGATTATGGCAAGAAAGTTTTTTAATCCATAAAGATTTATGCGTTTTAGAATAGTATTGAACAAAATATTTTTAAAGGAATGAAACACCGTGAAGATTTGTTTAAAAATAAAAGAAATAAAAAAAAATTATTTTACTAATCTATTACTTAGTAGTAAGTTTAATTTTAAAAAATAATTCCTTCAATTTTTGAAGCACAACTTTTTTTACACGTTTTTGCAATCCATCGAAATTTTTATATATGGTATAGACTTTATACATCTAAATTTAACCTTGTATGTCACATAATACAAAATGACCCACTGGAAAAATTTTTTATAAAAAAAAGCTCTATAATTTTTATAAATTATGATTCGTGTGATTGTTAACAAGATTTTTATATTTAATGGTTATAAACAAAAATAACAAACATTTTTTTTTATTTTAGTAGTTATTTCATTAAACTAATATAGCTTATAAATAAAGTTATTTTTATATTTCATATATACCGAAAAAATAATTAAATAATAAATTTTACCATGTTTAAATCATATGGCATATAAATAATAGTTTTATAATTTCAATAATATCAAGTTTCTAAATAGTTCGTAAAAATATCAGATTTTATTTTTAACCATTTTTATTGATATTTTGGTTATGGAAAAAAATGTGGCATTCGTAACCAGGAAAAAATTCTGCTTTACAGTAAAAATTCAAAATAATTCTTTAAGATTTAATTAAATTCAAAACAAAAAAAAATTTTCCTTTTTATTCCACATTTTTAAAATTTCAGTGAAAAAAAAATATTTTAAATTAACATTAAAAGTTTATAATGAATCGTACAATATGAAATTATTGAAACTTGATGAAACTTGATGAATACTTTAAACTATTTTTTATAAGTTTATTTGTTTTTAAAAATCAAAAATATTTTTCAAGGTTATATAATAAACTTGTAGTATAGTAGGTATTTTATATTGTTTAGGTCAGGGGTGGGCATACTACGGCCTGCGGGTAACATGCAGCCCTTAAGAGTATATTATGCGGCCCATATGCAGGTACATGTTGCGATCCTATGTCAATGAAAATTTTTTTTGTTTAGACAGAGTTGTCCATTTTCGCTATATTTACTACTTTAAAATAGTTGCCAAAGTAGACTGTGCTTTCTCATCACTGCTGGTCATTAATTGTAAACATCCTTATTCAAACTAAGTTTTTGCACAAGCGTAAGTAGCTCGTGTTTACAAATTACATTTTGAAAGGTTTCGTAAAAATTATATTATAAAAGTGAAAAGACGTTATTTAACCATGAGTGCTC
>CAKKLC010006203.1:55266-67878 GCA_918559645.1 Ceratonova shasta | reverse complement strand
TAAAAGAAAGATTGAATTTGAATGTTGAATTTTTAATGATGAATGGACTGCTAAATACTGCTTCACGAGCGTTAGGAGCAAAGCAGTTTGCATGCTGTGCCTTGAGTGCGTGAACGTCTTAAAGGAGTACAACTTAAGAAGACACTACCAAACAAAACATATGGATTTTGGTCACAATTTTACGAACGAAGAGAGAAAAAAGAAATGCCAGGAGTTAATTAACAATATAAAGAATCAGCAAACTGTTTTCACCAAGCAGTCTTCAATACAAGATGCTGCAACGGAAGCCAGTTTGGTGCTGTTCCTCAAGATTGTGAAACGGAAAAAGCCTTTTTCTGACGGTGAGTTCATCAAGGAATGCTTGTCAGATGCAGCAAGCGTTATGTGCCCAGAACAGAAAACAAAATTTGACAGCGTTTCTTTATCAAGGAGAACTGTAGTCAGGCGTGTTGACAAGATAAGTGACAATTTGATGGATCAACTTCGAGATGCAAGCAAAGACTTTTTTTGGTACTCTCTTGCGTTGGACAAAAGTACCAATCTACAAGACACAGCACAATTTTTGATATTTATACGGGGAATAAACACTCGTTTCAAGCTGACTGAAGAATTACTAATTGTTGAGGCACTCAAAGACACAACCATAGGCCAAGATTTATTTAATGCTGTTGAGAAATGTGTTAAAAGAACTGGGTTGGTATGGAACAAGATGGCAAGTGTAACAACCAATAAAGCGCGTGCTTTGACTTGAAAAAACGTAGGTTTGGTGATGTTGATGAATAATAAAATTAAAGAAAAACGTCCTGATCATACACTCTTACCTCTCCACTGTGTCATCCATCAGAAAAGTCTGTGTAAAGCTGGGTTGAATATCAAACATGTTATTGACCTAGTTGTCAGTTTGATAAACCTCATCAGAGGCAGGGCACTAAACCACAGGCAGTTCTAGGCACTGCTTGAAGATTTGGAAACTTAAAATTCTGATATTATCTACCATAGCAGTGTCCGCTGGCTGAGCCTGGGCAAGATATTGAGGCGAGTGTGGGATCTCAAGGAAAAATAATTATGTTCATAGAGATGAAGGGCATTGATTGTGATTTTGTTACTAACATTGTTAATGGAGAGTGGAAGTCAGACTTTATGTTTGCCATGGACATTATGGAAAAGTTGAATGAACTGAATGTAAAACTTTAGGGTAAGGAGCTTGTTTGCACATGAAATGTATGTGCATGTTAAATCATTTCAGGCAAAACTCTCCCTGTTCTCCCGGCAAGCAAGCAAAAACAGGTTTTGTCATTTTTTTTCTGAAAGAGAAAACCATTTATGGTGAAATGGCTGACAAGTACAAGACTCAGTAGGCTTTGGTTGTGGAATTTGAAAGAAGGTTCCTAGACTTCAAGAGCCTGGAACCACTCTTCAATATCCTCAGTTCGCAATTAATTGCAAAAGTTGATTCAGCACCAGATAATATACAGTTAGAGCTGCTTGACCTACAAGCTGATAATGACCTGCAGGAGAAGTTCAAATCAGTTCATCTGCTGGAGTTTTATGGATTTTTGCCAGCAGCGGCTTTCCCACACCTAAAAAACTTTGCTGCCAAATTTTTGTCACTATTTGGATCCACATATATCTGTGAGCAAGCTTTTTCTTGTATGAAAATTAACAAGTCCAAGAATAGATCGATGTTGACTGACTGCAATTTTAATGCAGTCATGCGAATCACAACCAGTAAGCTGGTTCCACAGTTTAAGAACATAATCAAAAATTGTGAACAGTTACATACTTGTCATTAATTATAACTGTAATCTGTGATCAGCTTGTATGTACATATATGCACATTAAGTTCCTTATTCTTTACAATTATTATGACAAGTAACAATAAACTTTTATTGAAATAAGTATGAATAGTATAATCTTATTACCAAATTGCAAACTGTTTTAGTTCGTATTTAAAAATGTAATGTGCATGTGTAATGGTTACTAAATAGACTTAATAGAGTATGAATGTGAAATAAAATGACATATATATTGTTATTATCACTAATTCATATTTTCATATGTTGTAAATTGTAATTGAAGTAGGTAAAATATATATATGCGGCCCCCAATAACAATAAAGTTTTCAATGTGGCCCTCGGTATAAAAAGTTTGCCCACTCCTGGTTCAGGTAAATAATTATTTACAATAACTACTATGATTTAGAACAATTTTTATTCTAAAATTAGATTAAAATGTTATCTGTAGGACCTTAATAAAGATCCTTTTTTTACATGGTCAATATTATTTTTAAGATATTCTTCTTTATAATTATGATTTGATAATATTAAGTAACCGAAAAATCCTGTTAGAAATAAACTTTTAATTTATTTACGAGTGTAAGGATTTTAACACCAATGAATATATAATGTTAAATTAATCTATCAAAATTCATAATTTGTTTAATAATTTTGTCCAAATAAATTCTTCAAAAACCTTTTAAAACCAATCTTTTTTCTTTAACATAAATACTACATAAAAATAATTTCATAAACTATAAATTTACTTGTTCATTGTGTTTAATTTTAAAAAAGCAAACCCAAAATCTTTTTTTAATTTTTTAGTTAATTGTAATGATTGAAGTTACATATTTGAATGAATTTCATTAATAAAAAATATTTGTGTTACTTTTATATTGTCTAAATCTTTTTACTGTCACAAAAACACAATAATTAATGAATAAATCATTTAAGTTGTGTGTAATAATTTATGTAATAATTGCATTTATATTTACAGAATTAACTTTAAAGATATTTTTATATACTTTGTATATTATAAAATAAATTTTATATATTCAGTCCTAATTAATCTTTAAACTCCAAAGTTTATATAATAAAAAAGATTGCGTATGAACATTTTTTATAAAAATTATACGAACTTGTATTTCAATATTTTGAATCGCATATCTACATCCAATCACATTTGAATAGTAATAAAAGAATTTTTATTAAATTTTTTATTATATAACCAATACTATAAAATTTAAAGATATAAACAAAATTTTATCTTAATTGCTACAAAAGTAACCAATAATTCATTTTTATAGTTTTATTTGTAGTATCTAAAACTCGGGTTAATGCGGAGAAATAACGTGTTTTTGGAAATAATAAAAAATTTTAAATTAAAATAAACTCTATGATTAGATTAGTGAAAATCTCTAATCGCTTCAAACAGAATAATAAGCGCGGAAAGCGTTATGGATATCAAAATAATATAGTCCTTTATAGAAGCAAGTTTTGAAATACAAAATATGGCGATGTTTAAATTGATTGAAAACATTCAAACATGTACAAAATGTGGACTCAAATTATTAATGTCATAATTTAAGCATAAAAAATACATGGATAAGTATAGGCGAGTGTGCAAAAGCCCTTGGATTAATACATTTTCCATTAGAAAAAATAGTTTTTTTAGTGAAAGTAAACTATCATTTAAAACAATAATAAAAGTGTTTTATAAATATTTGAATGGTATAGATCATGTGGAAACTTCTATGAACAGTCATTATATTTGGATTCATCCATCAGTTGATGTTTGTTAGTTCGAGAAATGATGTTTCATTATATGTCAAAAACCAGACAAAGAATCCAAAAAATAAATAATGATGCTTCCTCAAAAGTTGTTGAAATTGACAAAAGTTTATTCTTAAGGTGGACGTATAATAAAGGAAGGTTGCTTGAACAGGAATGGTTTTTTGCTGGAATTAAAAGAGGGACCAGGAACGTTTTTTTTTGTATCAGTGGAAATTATAATCGCTAAAACAATAACATCAATAATTATTACACGTTTAAACCACAAGTCTAATAATAACAGATGGATGAAGGTCACACCGAGTGGCACTAATTAATTTTTCAAATTTATTTCACAAGACAATTTTTAATTTATTTCATTTCGTAGACAAATTACAACCAAAAATTCATACACAAAACATTAATGGATTTTTGATCAAATTCAACATATTTTATATGGAAAAAAATAGAATAACAAGGAATCTAAAAAAAAGTTCTTATTTTAATTTTTGTGGAAATATTTTATTGAAAACTCAAAAGAATACATTTTTTGTCGACTATGTTAAGGTCAAATGAATAAATGTTTTAATGGAATTTAATGTGTATTATTTACTTAAATATATTTTAAATATATGTTTAATTTATCTAAATTTATATTAGTTTAAAATTTTTATTTTTTTCAAAACACTTCATTCTTCGCATCTACCAAAATTCCTAATTAGAATAGCTAGGTTTTAAAATATAAACATAAAAATAATGATATTTAATTCTAAAAAAACAAAATTTATCAATATCAAATCTAATCATTTATCGAATACTGTTAAGCGAAAAATAAGAAAATACTTTAAATTGATGATAACGAATCAAAATGAAATCATATAAACATAAGTACAAACGTTATTTTTTCAACACTTAATTTTGTTAAAATTAATAAAAACCTAAAAAAAGTATAAATTTTATTTTTATGCTGATAAATTTATAGCTTGCTTTGAAAAAATAATTGCAAACTCCTTTAATGCTAAAGTTATAGCTTTAATATAAATACTATAATTTTCAAAGATTTAAATAGATAAGTTTAAACAAAAAAGAAATTTCTGAATATATTCATGTACACCTCTAGAAGATTTACAAAATGAAAGTAAAATATTTAATTGAAGAATTATAAATGTCTATAAAAGCTTTTGATAAATCAAAAATAATCAATACTGATAACTCAGTATTGCATTGTGTAAGAAAAATAGCTGTATAGATTGTTAAGAACAATTTATTAAATTTCAATTTTGAACAGGACATAAAATTTCAAAATTTTTTTGGTTATGGTCAATTGTTAGAGCGCTGAAAAATAAAAAAACCAAGAATCGTTTAATTAAATTTAAAATAAGATCAAACTTTGCTTTGCAATAATAACCTTTTACATTTTTCTCACACTAGTATTTTCAAACATATTTTTATATAGTTTTTGGTCGTTAAATATAAAGAAATTGATTCTTTTAAGTCCCGCAAAATTTCTTCTACAGTGTTTGTATGTACTGATCTGTCATCGGGATCAACAAAGTTTTATGTATGATTAATGATTTTATGAATATAACTCTTAGAAAATAAGAAACTGTTTTCTACCATCCGTCAAATATATTAGTCGAACCTCTTGATACATTGCTTAAAATAAATTTCTTTAAAGTTTTACCATGTATACGTTCTGATACTATCAATTTTTTTTTGTTTCACTATGAATTATACCAATAGCCCACAAACACTGACTTTTCAAAACTCTTTGTTAGTTATTCTTTAAAGTGTATAAATAGGTTTTATCAACTTCATAGACAAATACTTCTGTAAAAATAATGCTTCAAAAAATATAATGTGTTATACAAAACTTATAAAATGTATTAAACCACTTTATAATAGTTGACCTCTACACGCTGGTTTAAACTTTTCCAACCTTGTATTTAATCGATATGCACAAGTCCAAATCAAATTAGCAACCTGTTGTAAGTCAAGATTCCAGTTTTTTAATATTCTGTTGTGAAATATTCCTATAATCTTTGGATCTAGTCAGTTTTTCCCCTTTCAATTTTTAGTTGTTTTTTCCCCCATTATTAATTAATTAAATTATATTAAAAAGTAAAAAAAAGACTAATATGTTATTTAATTAATTCATAACACATTTTAAATTCATTTCTTTCACAATTGTCTTTCCATATCCATTCAACTAGATACTTTACAATTTTTTCTCCTGAAGAACCCATTAAATTTTTTTATATTTTTTTATATTTTTTTAAGTTTATTCCACAATGACTCGATATTCTGTGTATTAAACTTTATTGTAGGGTTAACAACATTTTCAGAATGTACACAGTAAAATTTGGTTTGCCAATTTCTTCCAATCTAACATCAATCTTCTACTCATCACTCCATATTATTGTTTCTTCTTCACAAACGGATTGTATTATCGGCAATAATACATTCACAGAACAATTTTTGAATAAAGTCACAAAAGGTTTAGCCGGAATAAATGAAGTAACCGCAATTCCAAACACCCAACGTGGACCAACTGGTGCTCTTCCACATGAAATTTTTGTTTGTAGCGGAACATTGACTCGTCAATTTGACAAACCACATAATTACCTCCTAAACTAATAGAATACTTTACAAATCAAGCAGCACACCTATCACATAAAGATGTATAAATTTTCATTGTTAAATCCTTAGACAAACATAATTCACAAATTATTTTGACTTGTGGTACATTAGAGAAACACCTTAATAATATCAGCACCAAAACTCTTAAATCCAAATTAAAACTACAAAAAAAACTGCCAACTAGTATAGCAACATATTTTCTAAAACATCTGCAATTTTTTTTCTTGCATTTAAATGCCTTACAATAACTACTACATTTAAACTTCAATTGGAAAAGTGGAACGCAGCATCCTTCACACAAAACAACACTCTTCAATACGTTTTTTTGACTTTTAAAACTTGATCAAAGTATTAACATCCTCCAAGAATGGTGAAATATAAGTGTCGAAAACCATTACCATGGATTAAAAAAAATATTCTCTTAATTGAAAATTTTTAGTCTTTTTATTGGAAAATAAGATTTTTATATTTTTAAATTTTGGTAGGATTTTTACACCCATGGGGGTAAATACAGACTAGATCCAGTCTTTCTACGCACCTTTTTTCCGTATTTAATCCGTATACTTATCACTCTTCTAATTTTTTTATTTTGCGTAATTCATTGAAAAAAACATCTTGGACAGCGATTTCCACGCAGTTGCAAAAATACCCTTATCAACAAGAAAAGCATGAGTATCTTTGTAGGATATTGTTTCTTTTATAAAATTTCTTAAATTCATGCGTTTTTAATTTTAAACTTTTTTTTTTAATTTTCAGCCCCCAAACGTTAACCATAACTATTTTTTTGTACCAAACATTTAAGATTTGAACGTTTTTATTATCGTTTTTGTACATAAAATTAAATCTTAGTTCTGAAGAATATTAATTAAAAATTTTTATAGGTTTCAAAAATTATTTATTGGCTATTACATATACATCATACTTTAATCTTTAGTGATAAGTGTAGCTTTATACTCTTAAATACAAATGAATGGTAATGATTTAGAAGAAAAATCATAACAAGTAATGGCAGCGGGATATTTCAGCGCGCGCTTAAATATCCGATTTTCAGCGCTAGGAATCATCGGATATTTCAGCGACAGATTTTATTGTTATTTTTAATTTCACCTTTTATAAATTTTATTCCATCTCAAAGAGGAAAAGAGCAATTGGTTTTAGATAACTATATTTATAGAAAAGACAAAATGAAAGATAATACAACAAGGTGGAGATGCAAAGAAGCAAAATGCGAAGGAAGCCTATCATTAAACGTCGATTTAAAAATAACCAGAAGTGTAAATCATACATGTAGTGAACCAGAAGCTGAAAGATTGTCCATTATTGAATACAGGAAACTAAAAAAAACATTAAAAAACACAAATGAGCCTTTTCGCCAATCTTTAACTAATGCAACAAGCAGGTTACCCAGTGCTGAATTAGCTCATTTTCCTTTTAAAGAAAATATAATTCATTTTTCAAACGAGCAAAAGAATAAAAGAAATGGCTATTTGACAAACGGAATACATGATATACCGATGATACTTCAAAAAACATTAAATGGTGATCAATTCTTGCAGTTTGATTTAGGAGTTAAGACTGAAGATCGGTATGTCATCTTCTATAGTGATGAATTTAAGAAATATATTGAAAAAACCACTGTGTTTTTGATTGACGGCACATTTTAAACTTCATCGCAATCTTTCTACTAACTATTAACTATACAAGGATATATTTTTGGAAAATTCCATCCATTAGTATTTTTTTATGTCCGATAAAAGTGAGAAGAATTATAAGAAAATTATGTATAATTTGAAAGATAATGCTTTATTCAATCTAAAAATTGTCATTGTAGATTTTGAAGTCGCTCTAAAAAATGCATTGTCTGACTTTAAAGATAACTGTTCAGTTTTTAGCTGCACATTTCATTATGCTCAGTCTCTATATAGAAAAATACAAATGTTGGTATTAACGTCAGAATATAAAGAAAATCTATTTATAAATGAAACTTTTAAAATATTCATAAATTTACCATATATGAATCCAATTCGTGTTCATGAATAGTATGCATAAATTTTAAGATATATTTCTTCTAACAGCCTAGAAAGTTTTTTTGAAGAATTTTTATTATATTTTAGAGATACTTATTTAGGGGAAATTGAAGAAGCTTCTATTTTCGATATCAATTTCTCGTCTGCCTATTCAAGATGCTTAAATAGGATTCCTCGAACAACAAATAGCATTGAAGCTTGGGAAAGAGGGATAAACTTACACATGCAGCTGCCAAATCACAATATCTGAAGGTTCATTGTTTGTTTGCAAGAGGAAGTAGAGATTTTAAGGCTTAAGTTTGCCTAGTGTATGAATGGTAACTATCCGGAATTAAGAACAAATTTTAATAAGGAGGAAAAATTACTTATCACTTGTGAAAATGAAAGATATTTAGAAATTGCCGTGATTTTTAAAAGCATGAACATTATTTTTAATTGGAAATTTAATTAAAATTTATATTATAATTTTTATCTAAGTATTACTTTATTTTCTTATTAAAGTTTTTTTGAAATTTCGTCGCTAAAATATCCGGAAAATCCTGACGCTGAAAAACGGATATTTCAGTGCACGCTGAAATATCCGTATGCGCTTTAATGATGAGTGTAGCTTTATACTCTTAAAGACTAATGAATGGTTGTGATTTAGAAGAAAAATCACAACAAGGAATATTTAGAAAGTATGCTATATCCCAAAATATTTTAGAGATTTTCATATAATAATAAGGTGATTCGGATCAAAATTACTAAGAATTTGGATGTAAATAAATCAATACATGGTATAAGGTATTCTAGATTTTAAAATACATTTATGATGGGTATAAATAATGTTTTTTAAATCTTAATAAAATTATTATTCATAAATAAATCAATCAATTAAGACAATAACTTTTTCACTGAAAAACAATTTTAAAGTATAAATTGTATCTCCTTAATCACCAGACCTTAATTAAATAGAAACTTAAAGCTTATTTTATAAGAAAAAAATGTTAGATTTTAAGTTTGAAAAACAAAACTGTTATAATTGAAAAAATCAAACAAATTGGAATAAAATACTATAAAACAAAGACCAAAATTTTCTTAAATATCATGCCTAAACTTTTTAAGGATGTTTGTAATCAGAAGGTATATATAGATATTAAATTTAATTGTCCTACTAAAAATTATCTTAAATTTTCATCACAATAAATATTGTCAAAAAGTCGTTTAATTGGTTTTTCAATTAAATAAATTTCATTTTTATTTTATATAAAATCAATCAAAAATATTTTCCTAATTTTTTTGTTCGGTAGTATATTTTTCACAAAATTTCTGTACTTTATTATAAAATTTTTTTTTTACCGTTTTTATAGTTATTAAATGCTAATATAAAAAAAAATTTAATAAATTTTGTACAAATTGGTAATTAAATAAAAAATTTTGCTTATCTTTCAAAATCTGGTTTCAGAAAAAAATATTTAAATATAATTCCATTGATCAAATAGAAACTATATTGTACGACATTTTATAAATCGCAGGTCGATAATTTTTATATGTACTTATAAAGATGTTGCTTACTTTTGTAATACATTTAATGTCGATATTTTATTTTTTCAACAAACCTTTCCGACATAGTTTAAATTTATTTAAACTTTAATAGTGACCGTTGAATTATATCATGAAAAATATACAAACCCTTTATATGTTACCATATTCATGTTGCTAATCAAAGTGGATACTTTACATTGTTATTAAATGTAGATGGCTTTTTTTATATAAAATATTATAGAATTCCGAAATAAATAGTTTTCTTACATTTATGAATGAAATTGATTATTAAAAGTTATTTCATCGTTTTAAAAAAAAAGAACCATGATTACTAATTTTCATAAACTTAAACCCGTAAAAATGTTTAATAACCTTAAAAGTTAATATAAAATTGTGTGTTGATTAGAGATAATAATTATTTAATAAGTTTATAAATTGAAATATGAACAAAATTAAATTTGTCTATTATCAGGTTTCATTTTTTTATAATATTTTAATAGAAATTGGGGATCTGGTGTTTTTTCCCCTATAAAATATAATTTTAAATAAAAAATAATAAAATAAATTTAAAGCTTTATTAAATCAATCAAATTTGCAAATAACGCTGCCCAATGTAATTATTCTACACCCATTCATTCAAATCTTCTAGAAATGCCTCCAAACTTAAAACCATCATTTTCAATCTTTATTTAAATTTATTCTACAAAGATTTTATTGTTTAGGTATTTACACCCGTTTCAGGGTTGAAAAAATTTAAACTATGGTTGACAGAGCCACGATAAAATGCTAAATTTGTTATTGAACGTAATTGATAACTCCAGATAAGAGTTCCTGGTCTACAAACCTGACAGATTATTTGTATCAGAGAATTTTCTGATCAGTTATTTATTAACATCAGAAACTACTTAGCTAGACAACTTGATGTATGTATCAGCTATACCAGAAAAACATCATTTTCTCTAAAGCATCCTTCCAGTTTAGTATTTTTGTTTATACTAAAACAAGAACTTGTAATTTTGGCAAATTGGGTTGTATTCAGCAAGATGTATAGTATTTAAAAAAAATTACTATCACATTTTTATCTTAAAAATCCATTTATTTTCAAAATCAACGATTTTGAAAAAAAATGATGGTCGGTAGTCTGATTAATTGAGTTATTTAGAAATAAAAAAAAGAAACATGAAAATTTGTAATCAGATCAAGATTAAAATGTTGGAAAAAGCTTTTTTCTGAATAAAACCTAGACATTTTTTTTGTTACAATCACTCTTGTAACAACTAAAAGCAACATCATTTATGGCACTGGTAGGAAACTTGGTAAAGCGTTTTATTACAACTCTCACATTATAAGATTTTTTTTAAGAGTCGATTCTTGCAAAAATTAAAAAAATTGGCGCTATTCTTTCGTTTGAAATTGTCTGTATTATTTCATCGAAATTCATATAGTTTTTTAAAAAAATTAAAAATACTAAATCAAAAATTTGAAATTCGGTATACTAAACTGAAATTTATAAGGCAAAATTTTAAAAAAATGATTAAAATAATCCACAATTTCATGGTTGTTGAAGCATAAAAGAGAATTCGGACTATGATAATACTTGAAAAGTACAAGAAACAATTAAATGAGTAGATTTTAATTTGATAAAGCCAAATAATATGATGTAATACAACAAATTAATTGTAAATTAATCAAGAATACTCATCAAAAACCAATATGTTTACAAGAAATTATAAATTTTTATACTCACATTTATATATTTTAATTTTAAAGTTCTTTCAAGTATCAAAATTGTATAAAATTAGTCTCGACTTTATAAGATATTTGAATCTAGGAAAAAGGTGTGGTTAACATATAAAAAATATATATAATTCTTAATATTTAATCAAATTTAAAACAGAAAAAATTAAATTTACCTTATTATTCCACATACATAAAATTTCAGTTTAAAAAAACATGTGGGCAAAAAATGGCCATAGGCATGTTTTTATCACAGACCTAGATACTCTTATCTCCAATATACAAAAATCAATTTACTATTCATGAATATAATCACATAATTCTAAAAAATATTAGTTAATATCTAACTAGCTTGATTAGTTTTAATTTGGTTTATCCTATCAATCTACAATCCACACATTTATAAAATTTCATATGCTAAGTAAATCACATATTTCAGTGGAAAATTTTTTACAGCGACCAGTACGTAGTTTTAAAATTATCAAATTCATTAAAATGGCTGACAATTAAACTACTGGCTATGTTAAACAAAAATTAAATTTTTATAATATTTCATATTTTTACATCTGAATTATAAGACATGATATAAGAAATTTATGTGTCCGATAAAGATGATCAATGAATTTAATTGAGATGATGTATGAGTTTGGTAAAGATCTTCTTTTGAATTAAGGTATATTATTAAAAATTTAAATTTGATATAAAAATAACCTTGAAAAACTCGATAGATTTTTAAACTTAAGTTTTAGTTTGATCAAAAGTAGTCGTTTACATTATTGCAGTAGAATATGTTTCTTAAGTTAAGTTTTCAAAAATTTAATGATTTTATAATCTTGAGAAATTACAAAATTATTATTTAAGCAATTTTTGATTATGAAAACATCAAATTCTTCCTTTTTTGAATTAATAATTGAATTATTATGATCATTAAATTCAAATGTTTACTTTTGAAAACTTATATGAAAGTATTTGACAATTTTTAGTATGAAGTTTATAATAAATGTATTCTACTAAAAGAACAGTGTAAGCTTATGTTGTAATTAGTACTTTTTATAAATATTCTTTAAACTTTATTTGCAAAATATCTTTAATATCAAGATAAAAAAATAGAATCTATACAAATTTTTAATTCTTTATTT
>CAKKLC010006203.1:28415-38735 GCA_918559645.1 Ceratonova shasta | reverse complement strand
AAAAGCTGAAGCTTTTTAAGACTATTAGCCTTTCACGCAATACTGTTGCTCTTCGAATTGACGACATTGGCAATAATATACTCCACCAGATTTCCGTGAAAAAGCAGCGTTTCACTCACTACTCTATCGCGATTGACGAATCAACCGACGCCAGTAACACTAATCAACTTTTGTTATTTTTTGTGGAGTTGACGATGATCTCAATGTCACCAAAGAATTAGTATCGGTTATCGGCATACACGGCACTACAACCGGCGAAGATGTTTTTAAGGAAATCTAACAGATGTTTCGAAAAATGCACTTGGACTGGAATCGACTGCAAGGTATGACAATTGACGGAAGAAGAAACATGTCTGGTGCAAATTTTGGGGTTGTTGGCTTAATAAGAAAAGCATGTAAAAGCGCGGGAGCAACAATACCAATTTTTCTGCACTGTATTATCTACCAACATGCCCTATATGTAAAACATGTCGACATGAGCTGCGTTTTAAAACCAGTTGTGTCTGTCGTAAACTTTATCCGATCACGTGCACTTAATCATCGCCACTTTCGATCTTTCCTCGAAGAAATCGAATCTAAATCTGTCGACTTGCCATATTATACAGCAGTTCGATGGCTTAGCTGCGGCAAAGTACTACTGCAGTTCTTAAAGCTTAGAGAGGAAATTAAAATTTTTCTTGCGGAAAAGAATAACCCCGAGCCGATTTTATTAGATGCAGAATGGATTTGGAAATCAGCAATTTTCGCAGATATAGTGAGACACGTAAATAACTTGAATTTAAAGCTGCAAGGAAAAAACAACTTAATTAGTAATTTATTCGAGCAAATCAAAGCATTCAGAGTCAAGCTTATATTGCTCAAAAATCACATTAATAATCGTAATTTTTCACATTTATGTGCTGTGAAAAATTAATTACGGAAACTGACGCAATATTTCTAACCTTTTTTGCAGTAAAAGTAATCACAGATTTAAAACATCAATCTCAAACCCGTTTTTCTGATCTTGACATTAAGTCAAGGGAACTTAGTCTCTTTCAAAATCCATATGAATGCAACGTTTATGATTTTTCAAGCCAGTTTTAAATGGAAATAATTGATCTTCAAGCTAGCGATCAAATCAAAAGCAAATATAAGGAAGGAAATCTGATCGAGTTTTACAAATTTTTGGACGCAAAAGAGTTTCCTAATTTAAAGCAATTAGCTAGTAAATATATTTCTTTTTATGGCACTACATACGTGTGCGAACAAACATTTTCTAGGATGAAATATCTCAAATCCAAGTATAGGACAAATTTATCGGATGAACATTTGCAATTATTGCTAATTATTGGCGTTTCAGATCTAAATCCGAACTTTGAAGAAACTCTCCGGGAAAAATTCCAGTTCCGCCATTACCATTAAAGGTTACCTGAATTTTTTTTATTGTATATTTAATAAACGTTTATATATCAGTTTTGGAGCCGTAATTTACTATAAAAAAATTCAAGCTACCTTACTTAAAATTTTTTTTAACTTTAATATTTACAACGTTTGGCCCTCACTGACGAAATTAATTGCCTAAATTGGCTGCAAATCCTAAATTTTGGACACCTCTGTTGTAGACTATAAAAAAATTAAAGCAGACCGATTTTTGCTAGAGGCTAAAAATCACTTGAGGTAACAAACATTAATTGAAATTGATAAAAATTCTACTTTTAATTTAAATGCGTAACCTATAGTACGTCTCCGCCATAAATAATGCTGTTTTTAAATTACAAGTGACTGTGACAATCGGGATTTACTAAGAATATTTTTTAAAACTACATGGAAGTTTTGAAACTCATGAAATATCATATATGGTTCAAAAAATTAAAAACAGTAATAAAAAGATATAAAACCAAACAATCAGAAAAAAGTTTAGATGAGTGAAAAAAATACAAAAAAAAAATCAATAAAATTCAATTAAAAGCATTATTATTTCAGTAAATCAAACTTGTTATTCCAAAGATAAATAAATTTAGTCAAAAAATTGCATCTTAAATTGGTTTTTTATTCCTTTTTTAACTTAATTTGATATTTTAGTTTTTTGTTAAAAGTCTTAACTACTTGTGTGTGTAGGTTCGTTATAGAGTAAACGAATGCATACTTTTGAAAAACTGTATAGTGAGTAAATTTTAATTTCCGAAATGCAAGATAACTTTTAAGTTCATACGTGTGAACAGTTAAAAAATTCCTGAACATATTTTATTATAATTGGAACAAGTATAGACGATTTCTTAATAAGATTACTTCAGCCCATACATATATAATACCTCCACTTATTTCATAGAGTTCAAAAAAGCATAATGCGTTAGTTTTGTTTGCCAAGACCGTCCACGATGATTTTAAATTAATAATTTAGCATATTTTACGTCAAAGTCGACATTATTATTGAATCCTCCCAATTTGTGCATTACATTGTTATCTTTTTCAGTAAAAAAACTAATTTTACAACAATCTTTTTGTAAGTTGGCTCAATTAATCCTAATTTTTTTATAATAATATGGCCAGGCTGCTTTCCAGCTATTTTGGCTAAAAACCTCAGATTTAACACTGAAACTTCCATTAAAATCACTAAAACAATTATTTGCTAATATAGGAGTTCTCTTATATCTTGATAAACATTCTTTATTATAACATATCAACAGTATTTTTTCATAAAACAACTCTTTTTTTTTAATTTTTATTCATAGTTTACAAGTTGAACATTTCATTTCGTATCTGAGCAATTTTTTGCAGTGGCAGTAGTTTGATAATTCTACAGCACTTGATTTTGTAACACATTCTTCAAATTCCTTTATTTTCATGACATTTTATAAAATTTAAATAGATTTTGACTGATCCAGAAGTTTCATTTTATCAGAAAAATCGGATTTATATAAAACAAATTAAGATTTACCTGGAAAGTATAGATTTTATTAGCAACAGCTAATAAACATTGCAAGCTCATAAACAAAAAATACAGATGTAATTTGGGTTCTGTATGAAAATTAACATAAGATATTTGAGTACGATACAAATAATTGGTTCTTATTAAAAAAAACTATATATGAAATAAAATATTTTCAAAAAAAATGTCATAAGTGATAAGTAGAGCAGCCGCGAAAATGCAAAAAAAATCAAAGAAATTTAAAAAAATAAATAAAATAATAAAAGAAAAATGTTAAAAAAATAATAATAATAAAATAAACTTTTTTTTAATTTAATTTAATTGGAATCCTCTTCAAAATCAATTAAATCATCTGATTCAGAAATCAAAGCAATTGTATCATCCTCGACGTTGTTATAATAACAAAAAAAGTATTTCAAGAAATTTTCCTGAACAAACTTTCTATCTTTGGCTAAAAGTTTCTTCAACAATGAAAAAATTATTTCTACTGATATTGAGATCGATGGACAATACTCTTTATGTAATTAAGAGAAGGAGAAATAGAGTATGGACATAAGAGCCATAATATTTAAATTATTATTTTTTAATCTCTAATCTAAATAATCTTTTATATTTGCATGATCTTTTTTAAATTCAAGATTAATTATAGCAGGTACCCAGTCCTGATAGTATACTTCGACTGTTCAAGATTATTTAATATTGGAATCAAAAACTCATTAAAGTTTGTAAGTCTACCAATTCACTTGTTAAACTTTGACATGCCATAGCTACTTTGGCTCTTTGAAGCAGTAACCCTTCAGGCAGATAGGATTCTATAATTGATTGAACTTGTGGATGCTTGTCTGCATAATTTAGCGCTGCTTTGATCCAACTAGACCACATTATTATTACTACATCCGGTAAACACCCGATACTTTCAAATTTTGATTTCATTCTGCGATTTTTATGGGTTACCATTCTTATTGATGCAATAAAAAAATCTATATTTGAATATTTGGATTTGATCTTCATTCCACAATTATGAATTAAATGTGCGATACATTTTATATATAAAACATGACGATATATGTTTTTAATATAATTTATCGCTTTGACCATATAAGTAGCACGATCTGAAATTATCATCTTTATAATATTTAATGTAGTGCCTATTTTTTTATTGCCTTTTATGTCAATTATTAACCATTTTTAAATCAATATTTCCGTCTAATTCAATAAAGTCAAGTAAAAAAATATTTTCTGGAAAATTACAGCTTCCGATTAACGTATTAGTGTATTTACGGCCTTTGATTTCAGATTCGTCAAAAATAATAAATTGCTTTTCATTCATGCTTTTTGTTTTATTTGCAAAGTTTTTTCTGAATGTAGAACTTTAATTTGAGATCTCGCGTAGTTTCCGAGATCAATGGATGCTCCATAAAGTTAAAAAGATCATTTAATTGTTTATTTCTAAGTTTATAAAGAGAAATATCTGCCGAAAGAAATGCAGTTACAAGCATCTTTGTAAACTCTGATTTGGGATCAACTAAAAAAGTCTGAAATTTTAAACTTCTCGATGATTCTAAGACCGTCATACTTTTGAGGTGTCTTTGGGATTTCCTGTGCAAATCGATCGGAGACTTTCTTTGATGATTTATTGTTTAGCAACACAAATTGCATACCGGTGTTGTTTTTGGACCCATTGTAAACTCCTTTGGATACTTTCTAATATACTTTTGGATATCTGCTAAATCTTTGATAGATAAAAACGCCATTTGACGATAATTTTTTTTGCATTTTAATGCAAACTTTTAGAAAAAAATGCAAATTTGCATTTTTTTGCATGTTGGTTGCCCTAGTGATAAAATAAGTCTTCTATATAACTAACAAAAAATAATAGCTTTCAACATAAGCAGAATTTGTTTAGAAGTTAAGTTATAATCAAACATAAATTAAATTCTTGATAATGTTTGATGAAAGATGACTGGCTTGATTTATTAAATTATAAAAATATTCTTGAACAACTATTCCATAATTATATCATGTTTCAGTTTATCCAAAATAAAGTCATTACAAAAAATTTTAGTTTTGTCAACAACCAAGGATGATTCTACATCAAAATAAAACAAAAGTTCAAACAAGTAAATCAGACTGGAAAATGCAGGAGACTTGATTTTAAAGTTTTTAAGCAATTTCCTTATTCGCCTATATATGATCATTTGATATCTTTTAACATTCAATTAAAAAAACTATTATTTCTTCGAAAGTGTCTAAAATCATATAGTCATTTATTATTAATTAAACGCGTATATATTAGTTGCAAATAAAAATTGTTACATAAGAATATAAAAATGTTCATTACTTTTCACTTTATGTAATTTAAACTTTTAACAGTAACTCAATTAATATCGTACGTTTTTGATTTTATTTGAAAATATCCAAGAAATATATGCTTAATTACAAAATTTAGTTGGAAGGAATTTAACTTTTTAGTGTAAATGTTATATCAATATATCTGATTTAATAAAAAAATAATAAATAAGCATTTATTTCATGTTGGATTCAGTTTTCAAATGATTTGAAATGGTTTTTGCAAGTTCATAACATAGCTGTAAAATAATTTTTGTTAAACCTTATTTCAATCAACTTGTTGTACAAACGAATGTTTTTTTTATTCCAATATAGATAGAACTAGCTTCTAAATTGATTTTTTCTAGAAAAATTTAATTAAAAATACTGATCTTGGATAAAATATGACCGAAAAGTAATATTTTTGAAATAAAATAAAAAAACCTAAACTTTATATAATTAAATAATTTTACGTTAAGAAATATCGTTAATAAAATGTAAAAAATAAGTTAATGCAAAAAAATTGACCTGGTAGATCATATTTTTTTATGATCCAAAAATAAAATTACTTACATCAAAATCTTCTCAGCGGATGATTATGTAATTAAGGAACTTTAATAAAATATAATTTAATGTAAAAACTTAAATAGAATTATTAAATAATAGATTATATTTATATATACAATAAAATTTATATATTTTTTTAATAAAACAATTATAAGAATTTCTTTGTTACATTATAAACACTTATTAGGAGGAAACGCAGTAAGAAAACAAAATAATTTTATGTGAATCTTTTAACGTGGGAAACCATTAAAATAGTTGTAGAAACTGTATAAAAACTATTCATTCACAATAACAAAATAAATTAATAATATCCAATTAATAGTTTGAAAATACAACATAAAGATCCATTAACTGTAATTTAACCCTATTCTTGTTTATTAATTCTGATTGATTATAAATAAATACAGTGAACCATCTCTTTAACGGAACCTCTGAAATACCGGATTTTTTGGATTAAATCACGTTTTTTTTTGGGTATCATTTAGTTTAGTTTACGGTCTCCGAATATCGGAATCACACGATTTTTTAATATCGGATTTTTTTAAAAAAAAAATGACCTTCCCTTAGATGAAGCAAAATTCTGTAGGAAGGGAGAGAAAAAGATTGGGTATGACAATAAAGAAGGAAATTGTTGATTTTTAGAAGGAAAACTTAGACTTTCTACAAAGAGAACTATGTGAAAAATACAATACACTAATTTCTACAATAAGTGACATTTTAAAAGAATCTAACTTCTTTGTAGAGAATGATTATAATAAAAATAGAAAAAGAATAAACAACCACTTTACAACACAGTTATTTGACCACCAACTATTTGAGTGGTTTAATCATAAGTGAAGAAGACCATGTACCATTCAAGATACTAATCTCCAAGACATGGCTTTGGATTTGTCCAAAATACACGACGTTAAAGATTTTAAGGCGTCTAGTGGTTATATTCAGAAGTTTAAAGCCCGGAATAATATTTTAAGTAGATTCATAAAGAAGAGGCCGATATCGTCGATAAATAACTTATTGCGTCTTTTAAGGAACAATATAAAGAGAAAATAGAATGGTGTGAACTTAAAAATATTTTTAACTGTGACGAAACAAGATTCATTTTTAAGTGTACACCAACAAAAACTCTTTGTTTAAAAAATGAAGATAAGATAAGCTGTATATTTTCTAAAGAACGTGTTACGATACCTTTTTGTGTTAACATAGTTGGTTAAGAATTAAATCTACTTTTGATAGGAAAATAAAAATGTCCTTCAGGATTTAAAAACTTGGATTGGAACAATATTTCATTGATATACAAATTAAAAAAAAAACGCCTTGATGAATCTTGAGATTTTTTAAGATTGGCTCAATAATTTAAACTAAAGCATGAATAAGCACAATCGTAAAATATTATTGACACTAGACAACGCACCTGTGCATCCTGTTGATGTTAAATACAGCAATGTTAAGCTTTTATACTTCCCACCCGATCTTACCTCTATGATACAACCTTTAGATCAAGGAATTATTAAGTACTTTATAACTCTTTATAAAAGAAGGCTTAACAAAAAAATGAATCAGAAATTAGACATCAATAATGAAATAAAATACCACGAAGCTGTCAAAACCTTTAAAATGATCGATTCGTTGAAATAAGTTCTTGAATCTTGGAGCAATGTGACAGAGGATACTATAGTGAATTGTTTTAAGGTTGCTTTAAAAATGCAATTTTGGATAGCTGTAAACATCTAAAGAATGTCAATAATGGAAACACTTCTGATTTTGACTCTTCTGCCTTTGATGTTAATACAGTTGAATCAATATTCTTAGATAGAGTCAAGAAATAAATTTCTAATCAAGAAGAAAAAGAGGAATTTGAAGTAGAATTAACACACGTTTAAGAAAAAGTAATTTTGACTCATTTGGATGCTTTAAACCACGTTGATGATCTCGAAGATTATGTCTTAAAATACTATCTTGAGGATCTTGAGTTGATATATTCTTTAAAGCAAAAACGACTTATAAACAAATCTGAAAGACCCATAAATTTACTTTATTTTTTTCGGAAAGAACAAATAAACTACGATTGGGCATTTTTTGTGTATATTTTTATAAATCCGATAATTCTTTAATACCGAAAAATCAATTTTTGGGTAAAGTTGGAATCTGTTATTCGGAGGGAATACTGTATATTTCTTTAACAATTGTAATAAATCAAAAAAACGCATTTTTTTTTTAATTTTGAAGGTGAATAGATTTTCTTTTAACTTATGTGCCTTCATATTGATCTATAAAAGATGGTATAAATGATACTCAAATATAAATGGGTACTTATATAATAAATTAATGTATTTTTTGCTGTTCTAAAAAGTTACAAATAATTACTTGCTAGGTTTTCTTTAAAGACTAAACTTATTTACAATAGATGAAATCAACAAAGAAATTAGTATCTTTTTTATATATAATACTCTCCAAAAATAAAATATGGTTAGAAACTTTTGATTCTTTTTAAGAAAATGTCAAATAAATTATTTTATAAATCAAAAAAATCGTTGAAACTATTAAATCTTAAACGTAAATCAAGTTTAAAAGAAAATGATATCTTTTGAAAAAATTTATCAAAAGATTTCTCTCTAGTAAAAATAACCTCAACATATTTAAATTTCAAAATACTTATTTATCAATTAGGTTTCTTCATTAAAACTATAAAACAGATAAATGAATACACAATAGTCTTCATTATTATACATTTTATAAACTTTTAAAATAAAAAATAATGAAACTAAATCTAAGTTTGTATCTTTAAAAATGAAAATTTAGATAACTAATAATAAGAATCAAACTTTCTTACTAAATCAACAAAAGATCATTCAAGTTTTTTATATTATGTAATTCTATTCTTGTTAATATAATTAATTTATTACACAATACCTTATCATCTATAAAAAAAACTATTTATATTAGTTTTTTTATCAATTATGATATTAAAAGAAGAGAATATTAACAGGTTCTATAGTTTACTCTACATAATAAGTTATCTCTAGTAATTTAGAAGTGTAACTATAATTTTAAAGTGGGAATTGATAATGGTACAAATCCTTAGCAAATAATAGTAGTTAAAGCATGGAAATTTTATTATTTTTGTTTTATGTGATACATGTTTTAATAACAGTTCATTATAGTTAATAAATATTGGAAATTATATCTATCAACTAAAAAAAAATAAATTCTTTTATAAAAGAAAGCATAAAAATATTAAAAATCAAAAATATAGGAAACAAGATAATGTTTGAATTTTTATTATTCAATTAGCAGTATGTCTTAAATTAATAAATGGATTCTTTACACTTCTAAAATCAGTATTAACAGATTTATTTGATAAAAAGTTCAATGTAAATCAATCACAAAGAAACCAATGTATTACAACGAATGAAAAAGACTTTCGTGATGGGTTTAAAGAATCTGCAAGGTTTTCATAAGTAGAGAGTTCTAGCAGTTAATTTAAAAAAATGTGAACATGGTAATAAATCCAAAAAAACATACTTAAATAAAGATACATCAAAATGATAAGCATTATAATTTTATCAAATTCTTAATATAATGTGATTATAATCATATATATGAAAGAATATATTTTTATTATAAATTTAAAGCCATTAGTTCATCTTAAAAAAAGGCTATTCATACGTAACTACAAGTAAGAATCACTTTATTCTATCTTATGATTCTGGTAAAAAAATATTTATTATTTTAAAGGAACATGAAATATCATATCGGAGAATAACTTTGTTGTTTATTGATTTGTAAAATTGATATATAATATTATAACCATTTTAAAATCTAGTGTTAGTAAATGCTATAATTATTCTAAGTACATTTTAAAGATTTTTGGTGTTAATTATATAAATGTTTGTATTTGTAGTTCAAACCCATAAATTTTAAATATTTTATTTAATAAAAGACTGTTTTTGATATTAGTTTGTCTGATCAAAATACAGATAAATTTATATATAAAGTGCCAATATTTTCTTGAAATGATTTTATTTAAGGAAATCTATTCCAATCAGCGAACGGAGTTTAGAAACGTTAAAATGACCACATCATACACTACAATAAAATCAAACAGATATTTAGTTGATATTCTATATATTAACCCATAATATAAAATAGCCAAAATTTAAAAATTTAAAAAATGTTACTTAAGGTTATGAAGCTAAAAATACTGAGTATTGTGTAAAAGCTATCAAACACTGTTTATAAGTATATGATAACAAGTAATTAATCATTTAAATCTGAAAAGTCCAAACTTTTTAATTCGCGGGCCATTTTGGCGATAAAATTCGTCAGTGGGGGCCAAGCATTGTACATATTTAAGTTAAAAAAAATTTAAAGAAAGGTAGCTTGAATTTTTTTATAGTAAATTACGGCTCCAAAAATGATATATAAACGTTTATTAAATATACAATAAAAAAAATTAAGGTAAACTTTAATGGGAATGGTGAAACTAGGATTTTTCCCAGAGAGTTTCTTCAAACTTC
>CAKKLC010006203.1:6312-22951 GCA_918559645.1 Ceratonova shasta | reverse complement strand
ATAATTTAAAGATAATTATTAAGAATATGCAAAAATATTAATGAGAATCTTTTTCTATATACTTATGAGTTTTTATTACAATAAGTTTAATATATATTTAAAAATATTATGTTTTTGAGGAAATAAAATATTAATATATATATTTACAATAAATTCTTTTTATTTTAATAATATTAATCTGAATTTATTTTAAAATAAAAGTTAATATTTATTTATAAAATTATAGCGAAAGATGGTTTCGATCCATCGACCTCTGGGTTATGAGCCCAGCGCGCTCCCCCTGCGCCATCTCGCTGATAATCTAAAAAATAGTAAATAAATTTTTTTTATCATCAAATATATATTTATATATAATAAGTTTTTTGATTCTTATTTTATAAATAAATGTCCATTATTTCAATATTTAAAAGACTCTATATTATTTGATTTTATCATTATTGGTTTAACTTAATCTCACTATGAACTTTGAAATAATTTAGTTTTTCAAATTATAAATTTTATTAAATTTTTAAAACTTAAATACATATATTTATAAATCTTCAGCAAAAGATACCGTTTATTAAATATATATGTGAAATTTTTTAAACAATTAATCTTACATTTTAATTATAATAATTCCATTGATAATATTGAGATAAAATCTAAATAATTTCTTTGAAAGAATTTAAAAAATAATATTTTTGTCGTATTCATATACTAAAATGAAGATTCTTTTAAATAAAAATATACTAAGCTTATCATATTTGATGAAATTCAATATAAAATTCCATACCTAGAAGATGTTAAACCATTTATAAATATTACGTTATAATAAATTAAAGAAAAAGCTTGAGGGAACTTTATTTATGCTTATTAACATTTAATTATATATTTTATTATTCTAATCTTGGTACAACTTATTAGGTTTTATAATTTTTTCAGCATATTTGTAGGTAAAAATCATTTTTTTAACGATTAGAAATAAAAATCAATCAATCAATTAGATTTTATTTTTAATTTGTTTAAAATAAATATTCCAAATTTTCCAAAAATGTTATTTTTACGAATATTCTTACCTTAGTATGAAAAAAGATGTTATTTGAATAAAAATTATAGGCTATACGATGGTATTATTCTCTTTTTTTATCTTGTTAAATCCTTATGTAATTTTACATTTTAGTCTAAAATTTTAGATTGTAAAAAATATAAAAAATTGATGGTTTATCTTTATATATGAATATAATAAACAATTTTGTACTGTAATAAATTATATCGTAGAAAAACATTTAGTTATTTATATAATTAATACGTAAATATATTTAAATATATCAAATTCATATAGTATATAACAATTTAACGATAGATTGTTTCTATCAATAAACCTATATTTTATAAAACAAACACACATAATTATTAATAATTAAATCTATAGTAGGAAAACTTTCATGTATTTATATAATAAATCAGTAAATTTGTTTACATTTATCAAATTCACATAGTATATAACAATCTAGCGATAAATTGTTTCTACCAATAAACCTATAATTTATAAAAATAACACATAATTATTAATAATTGAATCTATTGTAGGAAAATTTTCATGTATTTATATAATAAATCAGGAAATATTTTTACATTTATCAAATTCATATTATATAAAAATCTAGCGATAAATTGTTCCAAACAATGGATCTATGATTTATAAAAAAAACATACATAATTTAATCTATTGTAGGAAAACTTTGAAGTATTTTTAATCATATATTTAATTTGTAAATATTTTTTTAAACCGTCAACTTCTGATAATGACACAATCATCAAATATTGATAATAGTTATTGATTTGGTAGAAAAACTTGAAGGTTTTTACATAATAAATCAGTAAATTATTTTGACCATGCAGCTTTTTAATTTATGTAATAACTACTTCCTCCTACTAATCAAACATTCTACCGTTTCTATAGGGTACATAAGAATATCTTGTGGAATTTCTACAATCACTAGGCTTATTTAAAAATCAACACTTTTGTACAAATTTGTTTACACCCACTAAGAAGTTTGGTTATATACGTAATTCAGATTGTTTTGCATGGCAATATATGATTAAAAGCTGTATGTCTAATAAAAAATACACTATTTTACAAATTGGTCTATTCATATCAAATTTTAAAGTTAAATTACAATCATTTAATTTAATAGTTTGGAAATGGATGTGCTATTACAAGCAAAAAGAATTCCAAATGGAAATAAATGAATCAAAAGTTACTGTTCAAAAAATTTTTTAAAAGCTCAGAAAAAATATTGAAGTTTATTATTATAATAATATTCCTATTTTATTTAGAAGGAATGGTATCACATGCCAAATTAATCAAGGGTTGTTCAGTCATAAGCCTAAATTTTATCAAGTAAGAGCTCCAAAGTTGAAAAATAGGGTTTTGGAATAGCTGATTAGAGTAATCTTTCACTAAAATTTTTTTGAAATTAGTTAAAAATAAGCCTACTTCTACTTTTTTGCCATTAATTAATTCTTTTAATGGAAATAGTAGGAGAAGTTGTTAGTCACCAGTAGAGAGGTTATTCAACCCGTTCAAGAATTAGTTTCGTTCCTCACACTGTTAATCTGTGCTAACTTTTTTGATCCTGTTACCCTCAGATATACTCAAAATATTTAAAGTTATGGGACCAAGACCAAATTAAGGTGCAAAAAGATGAAAGGTGTGCATGGTAATGCATTAGAAAATTATTTGAATGAGTGGGCGTTTAATAATAAAGAAATTTGCGATGATTTTAAAAAGTAATTGAGTTGTATAATTTTTTTTTAGTCGGGGGATAAAACCGCATTAAATAGCTATGTGGAAAAATCGCATGATCCATTTATTTCCAATAATCAAATTCATATAAAATTTAAAAATTTCAACTTAAAAGAATATTATTTTTTAATTTTTTAGTTTCTTTAAATTTATAAAATTATAGCGAAAGATGGTTTCGATCCATCGACCTCTGGGTTATGAGCCCAGCGCGCTCCCCCTGCGCCATCTCGCTGATAATTAAAAAAATAGTAAATAAATTTGTTATCATAAAATATTTATAGTCAGTTTTTAATTTTAGTATCCTTATTTTATAAATTAATGTTAATTTTTTGAATCTTTACACGAAAAAATATTATTTGATTTTATCATTATTGGTTTAATTACATCTCTATGAAATTTGTAGTAAGTTGCTTTTTCAAAATATCAATTTTATTAGACTTATAAAATTTAATTTTTCTAGGGTTCATGAAAGTTATAGTGCATTTTTAATTTTACAACAAATAACTCTCAAATGTTAGGAAGAAAGGGAACAGAGAGTATTGTAGATGAAAATAAACTTATAATATACAATGAAATTATAGAATTGAGAATAACTGATAGTTTTTAAAAACATTTTTTGACAAACAATTTCATCCAGAATAAGTTTCTTGCTGAGACAAGACCCATAACAAACGAATATATAGGTACTGGGTGCACGCCTTTGAAGAATCTAGTATATAAGGTTTGGTTAGCTTCCAAAGATTTATTTATTTGGCGATGTACTAACTCATGTAAAATAACAATGATTATATATTTAAATAGTTTTTTTGAAGGATTCATGCTAGATTTCAAAACTATTATTAAGATCATTTATAAATATTTCAATTAAGTTCCCTATATTAATATAGCCTAAAAATTTGGAATAAAAAAGAATATAGTTGACAAATATTGCAGTGTCATTCGTTAAAATTTATTCAAATTTATTGCTGTGTTAATGAGCAAATTGCTAGTTTAAATCCTAATATTTCCTTTAAAATTGTAGAAATAATTATAATTTTCTTTTTCAAACAAAAATTTAACCTTAGTAAACTCATAAATAGGCAGAGGTTTATAGCTGAAGTTGAAAGTTGTACTATTTAAACATTTATAGTACCAGTTGAAAATCAAAAACACTAATATAATTATAGCTTTGAAGTAAAAAAATATATTGTCTAGGCAAAATAAATTATACAGACAATTATAGAGCATTTATAAGCGCTTTTTCAGACTTGATCAATTTGGAAAAAAAATGATAAATCACACCTACAACATTGCGAATCCGCAAAATTCAGCCGTGCACAAGCAAAGTATTTATTCATTGTGGTCTACATTAAAGATATTCATAAGAAACATTAAGGTATCACCCAGAAGCAACATCCTAAGATTTTGATTTAGCTTCTACGGCAGTAAACATTAAAAAATAATAGTCTTTAATGTTTTTAAAGCCTTAATTTATAATTATTTTTATATTTTTTTTCATCAATTTTTTTTAAAAATAAAAATTTCTATAAAAAATAAAATTTTTATAATTGCTATTAGACATTTATATCTAACTACATCAAAATATACTCTGTAATAAGACACTAAACTTATAAGAACTCAAATTGAAATATGTCTTGATTCAAATATTTAAACTTTTGTTACATTTTAACTAAAACAATAATAAATTTTTAAACATATATATGACATTTTTTAAACAATAAATGTTACATTTAAATTATAATAATTGAACTGATAATATCAACTTAAAAGCTAAATAATTTCTTTGAGAGAATTTATATAATAATATTTTTGTCGTATTCATTTACTAAAATCAAGATTCTTTTAAAAAACGACATACTAAGCTTATTATCATATTTGTTGAAATTCAATATAAAATTCCATACCTAGAAGATGTTAAACCATTTATAAATATTACGTTATAAAAAATTAAAGAAAAAGCTTGAGGGAACTTTATTTATGCTTATTAAAATTTAATTATATATTTTATTATTTTAATCTTAGTACAACTTATAAGGTTTTATAATTTTTTCAGCATATTTGTAGGTAAAAATCATTTTTTTAACGATTAGAAATAAAAATAAATCGATCAATCAGATTTTATATTTTATTTGTTTAAAATAAATATTAAAAATTTTCCAAAAATGTTATTTTAACGAATATGCTTACCTTAGTATGACAAAATATGTTATTTGTATAAAAATTATATCCTATACGATGGTATTAATCAAATTTTTATCTTGTAAAATCCTTATATATTTTTACATTTTGGTCTAAAATTTTAGATACTAAAAAATATAAAAAATTGATGGTTTATCTTTATATATGAATATAATTAAAAATTTTTGTACTATAATAAATTATATCGTAGAAAAACATTTGGTTATTTATATAATTAATCAGTAAATATGTTTAAATTTAACTAATATATATTATATAACAATCTAGCGATAAATTGTTTCGATCAATGAACCTATAATTTATAAAACAAATACACATAATTAGTAATAACTAAATCTATTGTAGGAAAACTTTAATTTATTTATATAATAAATCAGTAAATATATTTAAATATATCAAATTCATATAGTATATAACAATCTAGCGATAAATTGTTTCGACCAATGGATCTCTGATTTATCCAAAAAAAAAACACACATAATTAGTAATAATTAAATCTACTGTAGGAAAACTTTAATTTATTTATATAATAAATCAGTAAATATATTTAAATATATCAAATTCATATAGTATATAAAAATCTAGCGATAAATTTTCTCAATCAATGAATATATGATTTATAAAAAAACATACATAATTAGTAATAATTCAATCTATTGTAGGAAATATTTCATGTATTTATATAATAAATCGGTATATATATTTAAATATATCAAATTCATATAGTATATAACAATCTAGCAATAAATTGTTTCTATCAATAAACCTATATTTTATAAAACAAACACACATAATAAGTAATAATTAAATCTATTTTAGACAAACTTTTTAGTATTTTTATAATTAATAAGAAAATAAATTTCCAGTTATCACATTTTAATGGAATAAAAAAATAAAACGATTAATAGGCCTATTATTTATGTAAAAACACATAATTATTAACAATTAAATATATTATAGGAAAAATTTGAAGTATTTTTAATTATATATTGAATCTGTAAATATTTTTTTTGGCCGTCAACTTCTGATAATGACACAATCATCAAATATTGATAATAATTATTGATTTTGTAGTAAGACTTGAAGGTTTTTACATAAGAAATCAGTAAATTATTTTGACCATGCGGCTTTTTTATTTATGTAATAACTACTTCCTACTACTAATCAAACATTCTACCGTTTCTATCGGGTAAATAAGAATATCTTGTGGAATTTCTACAATCACTAGGCTTTTTTAAAAATCAATACTTCTGTACAAATTTGTTTACACCCACTCAGAAGTTTGGTTATACACTTAATTCAGATTGTTTTGCATGGCGATTTATGATTAAAAGCTGTATGTCTAATAAAAAATACACTACTTTACAAATTGGTTCATTCATATCAAATTTGATAGTTAAATTACAATCATTTATTATAATTAGGGGGAACAACATTTAAAAATTGGATTATTTTGCATGAAAAAAAAATTTTCCATAATTTTTTATTATTTTTGCATAATAAATTATGCAAAATCATTAAACCATCAAAAATTTTCAAAAAGAACGGAAATTCCAATAATATATTCAACAGCATAGGAACATATTGACACTATCTGTAAATTGCAATATTTATTGTAATATGCGCAGTAGAGGTGAATCCTGATCGGAAATCTCTTGTAGATAGCCATAGAAAAATCTAAAAAACACATAGATGGAACAAAAAAACGAGTTGAAGATAATATAAATTATTCCCAAACATTCCATAAGAGCCAAAAAAGTTCATTTTTTGGAAAATATCACTCAAGCACTCACCTCATGTGATATACTATTGAAGAAGCTTAGAAATACTGATTTAATATATATTTTGAGATCAAATTTGATTTAAACTGCCATCTGAAACCACAACAATAATTCATATCTTAAACAAATACTTAAAGAATATACGAGAAACCTTGAAAAAAATCTTAATAAACAAGAAATTTTCATAGTAGCTGACGAATCATGCATAAATCAGAAAAAATAACTCATTCTTCATGGATTAATCCATTGAAAATCCGAAAAAAATCTTTTTATTAAAGGTTTTTTTAATAGAGTTCAGTATAAATTCCACAATTATATCAGAGAAAAATTATGGACTGCCTGAGAGAATATGAACTTGAATATTCTAACACAGAAGTGGGCAAACTTTTTATACCGAGGGTTACATTAAAAACTTTATTGTTATTCGGGGCCCCATACATATATTTACCTACTTCAATTACAATTTACAACGTATGACAATATGAATTAGTGATAATAACAATGTGTTTGTCATTTTATTTCACATTCATACTCTATTAAGTCTATTTAGTGACAATTGCACATCCACATTACATTTTTAAATACGAACTAAAACAGTTTGCAATTTGGTAATAAGATTTTACTATTCATAATTATTTCAATAAAAGTTTATTGTTACTTGCCATAATAATTTTAAAGAATAAGGAACTTAATGTGCATATATGTACATAAAAGCTGATCACAGAGTACAGTTATAATTAATGAGAAGTATGTAACTGTTCACAATTTTTGATAATGTTCTTAAACTTTGGAAGCAGCTTACTGGTTGTGATTCGCATGACTGCATTTAAATTGCAGTCAGTCAAAATCGATCTGTTCTTAGACTTGTTTATTTTCATACAAGAAAAAGCTTCCTCACAGATATATGTGGATCCAAATAGTATCAAAAGTTTGGCAGCAAAGTTTTTTAGGTGTGGGAAAGCCGCTGCTGGCAAAAATCCATAAAAATCCAGTAGATGAACTGATTTGAACTTCTTCTACAGGTCATTAGTTGCTTGTAGGTCAAGCAGCTCTAACTGTATATTTTCTGGTGCTGAATCAGCTTTTGCACTAAAAAGCCAAATGAGGATAATGAAAATTAGTTCCAGGCTTTTGAAGTCTTGGAACCTTCTTAGAAATTTCACAACCAAGGCATCCAACTGAGCCTTGTACTTGTCAGCCATTTCATCAGAAATCAGTTTTTTTTTCAGCAATGGGAAATGACAAAACCTGTTTACGCCTGCTTGCCTGGAGAACTGGGAGAATTTTGCCTGAAATGATTTTACATGCACATACATTTCATATGCAAACAAGCTATTCCTCTGAAGTTTTACATTCAGTTCATTCAACTTTTCCATAATGTCAAAGGCAAACATAAAGTCTCACTTCCACTCTCCATTAACAATGTTAGCAACAAAATCACAAGCAATTCCATTCATCTCTATGATCATAATTATTTCTTCCTTGAGATCATACACTTGCCTCAATATCTTGCCCAGGCTCAGCCAGCGGACACTGCTTTGGTAGATAATATCAGAATGTTCAGTTTTCAAATCTTCAAGCAGTGCCTGGAACTGCCTGTGGTTGAGTACCCTGGCTCTGATGAGGTTAATCACACTGAAAACTGGGTCAAACTCATGCTTGATATTCAACCAAGCTTCACACAGACTTTCCTTATGGATGACACAGTGGAGATGTAAGAGTGTATGATCAGGATGTTTTTCTTTAATTTTATTATGCATCAATTTCACCAAAGCTACGTTTTTTCCAGTCAAATCACGCGGTCCATCGGTTGTTACAATTGCCATCTTGTTCCATACCAACCCAATACTTTTAATACAGTTTTCAACAGCATTGAATAAATCTTGGCCTGTGGTATAGTCTTTGCGTGCCTCAACATTAAGTGATTCTTCAGTAAGCTCGAAACAAGTATTTATTCCCTGTATGAATATTAACAATTGTGCTGTGTCCTGTACATTGGTACATTCGTCCAACGCAATAAAGTACCACAAAAAGTCTTTGCTTGCATCTCGAAGTTGGTCCATCAAATTATTACTTATCTGGTAAACACGCCTGACTACAGTTCTCCTTGATATTAAAACGCTGTCAAATTTTGTTTTCTGTTCTTGGCACATAATGCTTGCTGCATCTTACAAGCATTCCTTGATGAACTCACCGTCAGAAAAAGGCTTGTTCCCTTTCACAATCTTGTGGGACAGCACCAAACTGGCTTACGTTGCAGCATCTTGTATTGAAGAATGCTTGGTGAAAACAGTTTGCTGCTTCTTTAAATTGTTTACCAACTCCTGGTATTTCTTTTTTCTTTCTTCTTTCGTGAAATTGTGCCCGAAATTCATATGTTTTGTTTGGTAGTGTCTTCTTAAGTTGTACTCCTTGAAGACGTTCACGCACTCACGGCACAGCAAGCAGACTCATTTGCTCCCAACGCTCGTGAAGCAGTATTTAGCAGTCTATTTATTATTAAAAATAGGACATTCATCCTCAATCTCTCTTTTTTTGGGAGCACTCATGGTTAAATAACGTCTGTTCACTTTTAAATTATAATTTTTACGAAACCTTTCAAAATGAAAATTTTAAACACGAGCTACTTTCGCTTGCGCAAAGAAGTAGTTTTGAATAGGGATGTTAACAATTAATGACCAGCAGTGATGAGAGGGCACAAACTACTTTAGCAACTATTTTAAAGTAGTATATATAACGAAAATTGATAACTCTGTCTAAACAAAAAAGATTTTCATTGACATAGAATCGCAACATGTACGTGCATACGGGCCGCATAATATACTCTGAAGGGCCGTAGTATGCCCACCCTTGGTTCAAATGATAGTTTACTTTCACTAAAAATTGTTTTTTCTACTTTAAATTGTATTCGTGCAAGGGCGTTCGCACGCCCACCTTTACTTATCAATTCATTTTTATCCTAAAAATAAATAATTTATAAATTGAGTTCACATTTTGTACATTTTTGAATTTTTTCAATTAGTTTAAACATCGCCATAAATTCATTTGGTATATTTTGTTTTTCAAAACTTTCTTCTAGATAAAATTACGTTATTTTGGTATCCATAATGCATTCTGATCTTATTATTCTTTTTAGAGCAATTATATTTTCTTTTGCTTATCCAACCATACTATTTTTTAATTTTTATTTTGTCAAAAACACGTTATTTTCTCCATTTACTGATTTATTTGTTTCATGAAATCTTTAATTTTTAAACAAAAATTTTTTTGATTGAAATTAGAACGAAGGTTATAATTTCCCAGTCTAGGTAATTAGAAAATCACTCCTGAAGAATTTTTGAATGTGTCTATTAACAATGTAGAATAGATTAAATTTAAAAATTCAAGTTTTGTTAAACATTAAGACTAAAAAACCAAAATTGTCCAGAAATCTAATGGTAATGGCAGGTAAATGTATTTATATTTATCATGATTTAAAGCTAATATCTGCTTAAAAATTATATGTTAAGTATATATATAAATTGTGAATACCACTAAGAAAATTTATTTTTTGTAAAAGAAAAAGTTTTTACTTCAGAAAAGCGTTTTTGGATTGAATTGAAAATAATGACAATATTTTCAACCAGTTAATAGGTAAAACAACATCATATTTTTAAAAAATCTATTAATAAATAAAATATAATTCAATATTATTTTTGGCGGGAATTTTTTTATTTGACAAGATTGCTTTCTATGGAACAACTTTAAATATCAAAATAAATATTTAATTTATTTATTAAACTATTCAAATTATACAGATATATAATATTGGAATTAAACTATATTATATTAAAAATGAGATATAATAAAATCTCACAAATGTATATTTTTCTTGATAACTTTGTTTCATACAATTAATTTAAAATTTAAACAAAATTTTCCCAGGAAGAACGTAATATAGCAAAAATGTTTAAATAATAACAAAAAAGTTTTTTTAATTATAAAGTAAGATAATAAGCTACACAGAAATTTGGGATCAACTGGATATTTTCCTAAACTTGTGAAAAAATCCAGTTGATCCAATATTTTGCGAAAAAAATATTTTTTATATTTTCCGCCAAAACTTTAAATAAAAAAATTATAAAAAAAACTTTGATGGTTTTGGACTAGTTTGAAAATAAACTAATTAGAATGAACGACGAATCTATTATTTCTTTTTTTAAAACAGTAAAATCTTCTAGCATGTGGAATGATTTGTAGTTTATGCAAAACTTTTTTGATATTAATAAATATCTAAAAGTAAAAGATGGTTTTGGATGGCGGTACATAAATTCTTCGTATGGTGCATACTTTATTTTACTTCAATAAGGAAGGGAAGTTTTTTTGGATAAACTGGATTTTTTAGCAACTTGTGGAAAAATACAGTTGATAAAACGTTTGCTGGAAAAAATCCAGTTGATGCAAAATTTGTTTTTTCCGTAAAGGTTATAACTTGATTTTTTTAAATAATGGGAAATTAATTTTAAGGTAAATACAATAATAAAAGTTGAAATGATAAAATAAATTTGTCTTCAAATGATTAAAAGCAGTTTGTAAATCAAAATATTTTAAAAGATTATAACTCTTCTGTAGAACAATTTTTATGAGGTTCTCAATTGATATTTTTAATGGTGGTAAGAAATTTGTGTTATTAAATTTCATAATAAAATTTACCAAGTTAAGATTGTAATATAAAGAATTCTAAAAGGTAACAAAAAATTTATTTTTAAATAAGTCTAATAATAAATTATCATGGTAAATTTTTAAAATGAATAATTTGCATAGTAATTGATTTTTGCATTTTAAATCAAATCAAATATATAAATAAATATAAAAGAAAATGAATATTTTAGTTATTATTATCTAGTTATATTAGATTATAAATATATAATTGTAATTTTGGTTTATCCAATATTTAAGGATAAAATGTTTTTTATATGTACCCAATTAATTTAATAAAAAATTAAAAAAAAACTATGATGAGTTTTGACGACTTTGAAAATAAACTAATTATAATGAACGAAGAAGCTCTTATTTCTTGTTTAAAACAGCAAAATCTTCTAGTATATGGAATGACTTGTAAATTATGCAAAACTTCTTTGATATTGAAAAAATATACATCAGGGAACTATTTTATCAGATTAATTTTATTATTTTAACAAAAATGATATACATAACTACATCAAACCAAATAAAAATTTTTTTAAAAAAAGATAAAAGAATGTTTTTAACAAAACGAAAATTATTTTAATAAAGAATTGAAAATCTTATATTTGAATGAAACCAAAGAAAACTCTATTGATTCTTTAGCTTGATTAATTAGCATGTACTTTAATTAAGTTACATCTTAAATAACAAACTTTGAACTTCAGAATAAAATTATTTTAAAAGATAATTTTTTTTAAATAATAATCTATATTTATACATTAAATTATAGTTGTATTTGATCTATAAAAATGATTTTAGTTGAAACAATAAAAATTATTCATTATTATACTTTTTTCTATAATAAATGTAGTATCCTTATTCAAGAAATTAAGAATATATTCATTTAAAAATTATTAAAGATTTTTTATAAAGTACTTATTACCCTTGATTGATAATATTTTTAATAACTTACAAATATCATTAATTCATTATTTATTCTTTGAATTTTAATTCAAATTATAAGTATCCTAATTCAAGGAATAAAGATTATATTCATTTAAAAATTATTAAAGATTTTTTATATAGTACTTATTACCCTTGATTGATAGTATTTTTTATAACTTACATATATCATCAACTCATTATTTATTATTTATTCTTTAAAATTAAATTCAAATTATAAAGTCATGCTTCTATATATTTTACTATTTCATGGCTCAAAAATTAAATATATATACACTCTAATAACCATTATTTAATTCTAATAAATGTAGGCTTCAGTAAAAACAATAATTCATATAGTTATGTTCTATTTAACGAAGAGTTTTTTTATTATGTTATTATATTTTTCACTATTAAAATAATTTTTTTTTAATCAAATATATTAAATACATTCAAAACTCTCAAAAACATTCAGTATCACAAAATAATTTGTTATCAACTAATGATCTACAAGAATTTGTCAGTAATGCATGAATTTTCAGAGGCGGGACAAAAAATTTCATTTAATAAAAATATTAAAAATAAGATTTTATTGCATTAAATAATGAAAGATACTTAGCAGATGAACTTTTTAATCTGAGAACGAACATTTATTCAAATTATCTAAAACAATTAATTACATTATCTAATCATAATTTGTCTTGATATTTAAGTTTCCTACTTCAAAAATGTTATTATTGAGAAACTAAAACAGTTTTTTGACATCTTTAATTGAATTGTTGTCTTGTGTCTAATTCGTACCTGATTTTGCCTTTTTATAATTAAACCTTACCATCGCAAAAAAGAAATTGTCTACAATCTATTTCGATTAAGACCACTACGAAAAGAAAAATCAAAAGTCTTCTTCTTGGTAAAATTTTTGATTATGATATCTCATTTTTTTAATTTAATCAGTCTAGGGTCTGTTCATGTATTACGTACTTACAGATAAGAGCGGTTTCATATAGTTATGTAATTTTGTGTATGCTTGCCTATCAGAAGGTTATGATGTCGTTGTAGAAAAGCAATGCGGACTTACGTAAAAATATTACATTTGTTTTACTAAAATGCTCTGAAGCGAGAAAGGCGTAATAAAAAAGGATTACTATTATTGTCACGCGTTTTGTATTTTGACCGTTAAAATTATCCAGTTATATCAACGCTACTCGTTTTTTGTGTACATTGTTTGAATTTTTCCAAACCATTATATTTTACCTGATAAAAATGGACAACACAGAAAAATACAATAAACTTTAATTAGCAGTGCGTGCATCTATGCCACAACAGGATAAAATAAAATAACAAAATGAGACAAATTGTTTATGCATGCAAATAAAACAAGGTGAAGAAAATTATTATTTATCTATAATAAATGAAGTCACAAAGAAGTCTTTGAAAACAAAAAACCAATTATTTTCATTCGGGTTTGTTCACCGAAATCCCGGGTTAACCCATCACTAACTGTAATATCTCCAACTGCAGTATTTGCACGATCTAATTATACCGAATCCACAGAAGCAAAGTCTACTTCTACCCTGTAAACACTATCACAATCTACTTATACCAAGTCAACAGAAGCACAGTCTACTTATACCCAGTCAACAGAAGCACAACTTACTACAGTCGCATAGTCTACTTCTACCCAGTTTGATACAGTAGTTACACTGGAAAAGCCAAGTGCAGTGGCCCAGCAGTCTGGCTTGGAACTACTGGTTTACAGCATGGGTTGTTAATAAAACCAGTGCAGAGAAGTCTTGCAAAACCACGACAGATGCAAAAAACAAAAAAAATTGGTTCTTGGTATATCACAACTGCAGAAACAGATATTAGCATGGTATCGCTTGAAAGATTGTAGGCTTTTTACTGCAGAACATAAAGAAATAATGTTTAACAATGAAAAAGATCTTTCTGAAAAAAACCAAGTCAAAAAGACTGTAAAACAATTCGACAACCAAATCATACCCGAGAACTGAAACTAACCATATCTAAAATATCAGAAGATATGCACAACTAGAAGAATTAATCTTTAAAAGTTTAATAGAAATAAGGTAGGTGCATCTTTTATAAATAATAAATAATCCGAGCTTTTAGATGTTATTGTCCGTATAGCGTCAGTTTGTTCTGCAGCAAGTAACCATCGCCGTTCAGATAAATTACAATACTCTTAATCATTGGACGATTTGCAAAGAGCACGATAACGGAAAGGGTAAAATTTGTCTAGATCAGTGACTTATCTTTGTCTCTTACCTAACAGGTCATCATTACTGAAAGGTAAAAATCAAATAAACACTGTACCCCTCAAGCTCATCCGATCTCAGAAAACGGCACATGATCGCCACAAAGATGCTGCTTTTGCTTTTTTATTTATGGGCTATTTTTATAATATATGTGCAATTTTCGGTCCCAGGTTTGTTCGTCATAAATCTAGATGACAAGGCGAAGATATCACTGTGTTTTGCTGCAATAACAAAACAATCACTAATATTGATACACCTTAAGTATCAGCTCAGACTGCCAAATCACGACTTTGCTGTTGCCTCTTATCATAAGTTAATACCATCAGTATATGCAGCATGTGTCATCAATCCCAAACAATTCACAGATGCAGTTTCATACTGAGGCTCAACATAAATTACCGTGCAGTAAATTAAGCATGACAGCAGTACAGATTTTACACATGATGTTGACAAGGAATAGTTTCGTGCTCTTGACACAGTCAGTCTACTCATGTATACAACAGATGACATAGTAAAGTCAATAGCTATTGTTGCCATTTATCAAGGTGTGCATGAAAATCCGCAGTTTCCAAAAACACTTCAAGTTGAAGTAGCAAAATTCACAAAATGGAAGCTTGATGTTTACTTTACAGATACTAACGCACCTCAATATTCAGCCAACAACAGGGTGGAGAGACGCATGGATCCACTATGTTGTAAACTGATGGGTTTGGTTATACCTCATGTACACTTCGGCTCACATCTTAAGGCATCTGAAAAGACAACACATATAAAGAGTGAAAAGCAGAAATTTTAAAAGGTAGGATTGATATTAGCTTAAGTATCATCGCATAAAACATGTACAATCTTGATATTTTTGCTGAATATATCAGCCGAAGAAATCAAAAGCCTCAGATAAACCAGTTTTTAGATGAGTATCGGATCATGTGCACCAAAGTCAATACTTCATGCAAATTTTAAAATGTAACAACATTAATTGCTGATATTCATAATGGAGTTCTTGGAAAAGCTACTTCTCACAGCGGTTTTTTCCCGGATCAGTTGGGCTGTCACATGATGTCAAGTGGTTACTTGTTCCATAACTAGATAAAGTGTCCGGAATTGTAAAGCTCTAGTTTGCATCACTTGCACAGCGAGTAGGATTTGTTACCTAAAAGTTCCGATGGACGTCCCGTTTGACGTCTATTTCCCTTTAGTTTTAGCAGCTAAAAGTTAAAAAAAGAATATAGACAATCTGCAGAATTTATCATGCATCTCAAGCCAGCTTAAACGTCATTGATAATTGCATATTAATAATCACATGGCGGCTGTATTTCACACTGATGTGACTCCTCCGATCACATTTAATGTTGAAACGCCTGATGTAAAAATGCAATTCAATTAAAATATGTTTGATTGGCTACAAATGGCATTCAAGACACGGGATGAATGACTTATTTAGATTTTTTTTAAACTTTGATTGCATATACTTGTATGTTCCATAGATAGCATTAATATTGTTATTTACATACATACATACATAATATTTATATTGTCCATTTACATACATTGCATTAATATTATGCATAGCAAAAGATTAGCCTTCTTGGTATACTATTTTTGTGTACTGTTTAAAGTAACAGTATATACAGTACTGTACATATGTCAACTGTCTTTTATACACGTCATACATAAGTATCATGTAGATCACAGTATTAAATTGTCTTTAAAATTACATCAGGGAAGGGTTCAGGTAACATCTACGTGCAGGACAGGGTGTATCAAATTTACAGGTTGCAACAGAAGGGGCGAGGGAGAGAATGTGAATTTTATAGTTATTTTGCGTATGTAATATATAGACAACCCCTTACTTCTACACAAAAAATTGAAATTTTTGTCCTTCCACCCAAAATTTATACATTACCGAAATTGTTATTCAATAAAAATATTACATCACCATCTTTTATTTATTAATACTGATATTTTTAAAATAGAAATGCCTCTTAGCT
>CAKKLC010006182.1:46055-59448 GCA_918559645.1 Ceratonova shasta | reverse complement strand
CAGAGTACAGTTATAATTAATGAGAAGTATGTAACTGTTCACAATTTTTGATAATGTTTTTGAACTGTGGAACCAGCTTACTGGTTGTGATTTGCATGAATGCATTAAAATTGCAGTCAGTCAACATCGATCTGTTTTTATACTTGTTTATTTTAATACAAGAAAAAGCTTGCTCACAGATATATGTGGATCCAAATAGTGACAAAAGTTTAGCAGCAAAGTTTTTTAGGTGTGGGAAAGCCGCTGCTGGCAAACATTCATAAAACTCCAGCAGATAAACTGATTTGAACTTCTCCTGCAGGTTATTATCCGCTTGTAGGTCAAGCAGCTCTAACTGTATATTCTCTGGTGCTAAATCAGCTTTTGCACTAAATGACGAACTGAGGATATTGAAGAGTGGTTCCAGGCTCTTGAAGTCTTGGAACCTCTTTTAAAATTTCACAACCAAGGCATCCAACTGAGCCTTGTACTTGTCGGCCATTTCACCAGAAATGGTTTTCTCTTCAGCAAAGGGAAATGGCAAAATCTGTTTTTGCCTGCTTGCCTGGAGAACAGGGAGAGTTTTGCCTGAAATGATTAACCATGCACATACATTTCATGTGCAAACAAACTATTCCCCTGAAGTTTTACATTCAGTTCATTCAACTTTTCCATAATGTCAATGGCAAACATAAAGTCTGAGTTCCACACTCCATTAACAATGTTAGTAACAAAATCACAATCAATGCCCTTCATCTCTATGAACATAATTATTTCTTCCTTGAGATCCCACACTCGCCTCAATATCTTGCCCAGGCTCAGCCAGCGGACACTGCTGTGGTAGATAATATCAGAATGTTTAGTTTCTAAATCAACAAGCAGCGCCTGGAACTGTCTGTGGTTGAGTGCCCTAGCTCTGATGAGGTTTATCACACTTAAAACTGAGTCAATAACATGCTTGATATTTAACCCAGCTTTACACAGACTTTTTTGATGGATGACACAGTGGGAGGTTAGAGTGTATGATCAGGATGTTTTTCTTTAATTTTATTATGCATCAACTTCACCAAACCTACGTTTTTTCCAGTCAAAGCACGCGCTTATCGGTTGTTACACTTGCCATCTTGTTCCATACCAACCTAGTTCTTTTAAGACAGTTCTCAACAGCATTAAAAAAATCTTGGTCTGTGGTTGTGTCTTTGAGTGCCTCAACACTAAGTAATTCTTCAGTGAGCTCGAAACGAGTGTTTATTCCCTGTATAAATATCAACAACTGTGCTGTGTCCTGTATATCGGTACTTTCGTCCAACGCAAGAGAGTACCACAAAAAGTCTTTGCTTGCATCTCGAAGTTGATCCATCAAATTCTCACTTATCTTGTCAACACGCCTGACTAAAGTTCTCCTTGGTAAAGAAACGCTGTCAAATTTTGTTTTCTGTTCTGGGCACATAATGCTTGCTGCATCTGACAAGCATTCCTTGATGAACTCACCTTCAGAAAAAGGCTTGTTCTGTTTCACAACCTTGTGAGACAGCACTAAACTGGCTTCCGTTGCAGCATCTTGTATTGAAGCCTGCTTGGTGAAAACAGTTTGCTGCTTCTTTAAATTGTTAACCAACTCCTGGCATTTCTTTTTTCTCTCTTCGTTCGTAAAATTGTGCCCGAAATCCATGTTTTGTTTGGTAGTGTCTTCTTAAGTTGTACTCCTTGAAGACGTTCATGCACTCACGGCACAGCAAGCAGATTGCTTTGCTCCCATAGCTTGTGAAGCAGTATTTAGCTGTCCATTCATCATTAAAAATGCGACATTCATCCTGAATCTTTCTTTTTTTGGTAGCAATCATGGTTAAATGACGTCTGTTCACTTTTAAATTATAATTTTTAGGAAACCTTTCAAAATGTAAATTTTAAACACGAGCTACTTCCGCTTGCGCAAAAACGTAGTTTTGAATAGGGATATTAACAATTTATGACCAGCAGTGATGAGAGGGCACAAACTACTTTGGCAACTATTTTAAAGTAGTAAATATAGCGAAAATGGACAACTCTGTCTAAACAAAAAAATTTTCATTGACATAGGATCGCAACATGTACGTGCATAAGGGCCGCATAATATACTCTGAAGGGCCGTAGTGTGCCCACCCCTGGCCTAGATCGAAAATTATTGTAGATGGTCGAGTACAAATAATTCATCCAAAGATCTTGACTTTTATTACGGTGTAAGATTTTAGGGTATGTGAACACTGAACATATTTATAAGACCATATCGATTAAGGAAAATTCAAAGGTAGAAATAAAAATTTTTGCTGTTTTCTTTATAAATATACATCCAAAAGAAAGTTTGGTGATGACATATTTGACAATTTATTAAAAACAATAAATCGAATACATTAAATTTAATAAGTTTTATCACCATTTTAAAGAATATATCCATTAGAATTCAAGTTGAAGACTTAAAAGATTAATTGATAATATATTATTACTTTGTAAATCATAAATTTAAATTATGTGCATTAGTCAAAATTTTATTTTTACTTAAGGAGATTTTTAATGAAAGAAATCTTAATAAAAACTTTTTAATATTTATTAAAAATTTAATATTAATAAAATATTAAATTAAATAAATAATAATAATAAAAAATTAAATTATAAATATTATTAAAAAATCAAATAATATCATTAAAAGATTAAATTCATATTTTATAAAAAATTAAATTAATATTTAATAAAAAAATTTTATTAATTTTTAATAAAAAATTAAATTAATACAGTCTAACCTTGCTTTTGGAACATTTAAAAAAAAATGTCCTAAAAAGTGAATTCGTAAATTAATTATTTAAAAAATCTGTTATTTCATCTCTACATCCGTATTTTTGCTTTAAATTATTTAAAAAGCCTATTCGGAATAAGAAAAATTCTTTTAAAGTATTGGGCGTAAATTTCTTTACATAATAATGCATAGTCTCGAGTGTTTAAATTGCCTTTTTGATTTAACCATAGACCTCCTCAATCTCAAAGCTTATTTCTAACGAACTACATACACCATCTAAAACCTCTTCTTAACTTTCATCTACCGCTTTATTTATTTATAAATCCGTAAAATTCTCATCGGTTACTTTTTCATTTAAAACACTAAACATTTCAAAAGCTTTTCCAAAACAATTAGTTATAGTATCTTCCGAAATCCTATCCTGAGCAATGTATGAGAAAATACAGGCATCTCTAATATTAATTTTATCTTGGCAACCTATTTCAATGGATTTTAATTGATAAATAAAAGATTCTATTAATACATTGGAGTAATGATTTTTGAATGCTTTAATAATACCCATATCTAATGGCTGCAAGATAGATGTTGTGTTTTTGGGTAAAAATAGAATTTCAATTCCAGGATAGGATGTAATATTGTGACAAGGAGCATTGTTTAATATTAAAAGAATTTTTCTTTTTTCGAATAGCATCTTTTCATTTATATTATACAACCAATTTTTTTATGAAATTTCCGTAGTCATCCACGTATTATTGCTATTTGTATAATCTACATTTATATTCTTTAAATTGAAATTTTTCATGCATCTTGGAGCTCTTGATTTTCCAATAATAAGCGGCTCAAGTTTTTCGCCTAGCACGCTACAATAAAATAAAATATTTATGCGATCTTTCTTTTCTTTTATTCCTTTACAGTCATCTTCTTTAAAAACAGCTTTTATGCGGTGGATTTTTGTACTGAGTTCCGGTTTCATCCAAATTAAAAATATTTTTTGGATCCTAAATTTTTAATTTTTATTTTATAAGGTCCATAAAATTATTTATCTGACTATGATCAGCTGATTTCACTTCACGAAAATTAGCTTATACTCGTTTTGATGTCTAGATCCAAAACGGGTTACCCATCCATTTGAGGCTTTAAAATTTAGGATTTCTAATTTTTGAGAAACGTTTAATCCAATCTTTTTTTAGTACAGTGCTGTTTACACCAATAAAACTTTGACTCAGTTTCAAAAAAACTTCAAAAACCATCGCATCTAATTCCCTGAACTTAGATGTAGTCGGCAAAACATCTTCTTTGCCCTCTTCATTTTAGTTGAGAATTGTATTTGTAGATGGTTTTAGAGATGAACATGCAGAAGGAACTACTCTTGAAATCGTACTTTTGCTGGTTTTATATTTTTGCACTAGTCTCCCAATAGATAATTTATCAATATTAAATTCTTTCTCGATTTCTTTTTTTTTCTAAAAATGTAAGTTTTCTTGTCATTTAATTATTTTTAGTTTTACTTTAAAAGAAGTTTCAAATAAACAATACATTACAATGATCAAGGCAATTTATATTAAAGCCGCGGCATTGTTTTTAACAAAAAAATTGGTACAAAAATAAAAGTCAAAAATGGAATATTTTTTCTGTAGCAAAAAGCTGGATGTTTAAACGTGATTAAAAGCTTAGTGCCTATATATTTATTTAATAAAGCCCAATATGTCCGAAAAGCGGGTTAGACTGTATTATTAAAAAATTAATATTAATAAAAGATAAAATTATTAAATAAATAATAATAATAAAAAATTAAATTATAAATATTATTAAAAAATCAAATAATATCTTTAAAAGATTCAATTCATATTTTATAAAAAATCAAATTAAAATTTATTAAAAAATTAAATTAATATTTAATAAAAAATTAAATTAATATTATTAAAAAATTAAATTAATATTATAAAAAAATTAAATTAAAATTTATTAAAAAATTAAATTAATATTATAAAAAAATTAAATTAAAATTTATTAAAAAAATTAAATTAATATTATTAAAAATAATAATTTTATAAATTATATTAAAAAAAATACAATTAATATTATAGGGTTTTCCAAACGTTATAATAATTATTGCAATCAATATCATAAACGTTGCAATCAATATAATAAATAAAAAAATTATAAAAAAGCATTCTTTAACGACTCTGCAAAAACAAAAGCCCAAATAAACAAAATAAGCATAATTTAAAGATTAAGACAAATATAAAAGCAAAAAATTCCGCATACTCATTGAGCTTGACCAATATTTCAACACACTTAGTGATCAATAAACAGTTAACAACCTCGAAACGATGGTCGGAAATGGCGGATACATAAACTAAGGTATGAACAAGGGTGCCGACTGAAAAAAAATTATTTGCTCAACCACTATTCTGTAGAAACGTAATTTTTCTAATGATGATAGAGATCGCATTGTTTTTTAAATACTGGAAGCTAATTCAGTGAAGGCAATTAGATGAATGTACAATTTGAATCATTAAACTGTTAACAGTATCGTAAAAATATACTTGACAACAGGAGTATTAATTCTAGACAAATGGGGTGATGATAAGTGAACCAAGTTAACCCGAGCTAACAATGATGGACTTATAGCATTTGTCGATGAAAATTTTACGGCTACTCTACACAAAATAGTAGAATGGATTCCTACAACTCATAGTGTACAAACGTCCAGTAGCACAATAAATAGGGTATTTTATTCGTTCCATTATACTTTAAAACGTATAAAATTGGTGTCGATACGAAGAAATTGTGGATTAACATTTGAGCGAAGAGCTGCTTATACGATTAGTTATCTTGCATTGAAAATCGAAAACGATGAAAAAAAATTTATCTCTATAGATGAAATTAGATTCGCAGTTGTTACTTGACTGAAACGAGAAATACAGGTGAGAGGGAATCTGTACATCTCTCGATTCCAGCGGCCTGAAGCAGAAACATTTCAGTTGTAGCTGCCATGACCAAATGGTATGGTTTACCATAAAATTGATAGTAGCCCTAAATGCGGAAAATTTCAAGTCATATTTGCGTGAAATTTATGCTTTGTGCTTAAGTATGGGCATTAATTCACCTGTCTTAATTATGGATAATGCCAAAATTCATCATTATAGGGGTTTGTGAGATAAAAAATAAATTGTATAAAATTTTGTATCCTTCCCCGTATTCGCCATTTCTTAATCCATTAGAAAAAAAATTCTGTATGGAAAAATAGTGTGATCCGAGCAGAAATGCAGTCTGAAAGAGAATTGAGAATATAGATAGTTCAAAAGTTCTGTGAAATTTCTACTTATCATTTTGGTGCCTTTTCCTGGAAAATTTTAAGTTTTTTATTACGTGCCGAATCAAATCAGGTTATTAATGAATAAAAAGTACTCTTTTTATTATTTTTTAATTTTTGTTTTTAATTCTCCTTTTTTTATTTATGAAATTGATTGCAACTTTTATGATATTGATTGCAACAATTATATTAACGATTGCAATAATTATGATTTGGATTGAAACAATTATTATAACGACCGGAAACCCTTATATTAAAAAATCAAATTTAATTAATGATATTTAGAAATAAAATTTAATTAATATTATAAAAAAATCAATTTTAATTAATGATGTTTAAAAATCAAATTTAATGAATATTATAAAAAATCAAATTTAATTAATATTATAAAAAAACAATTTTAATTAATATTATAAAAAAATCAATTTTAAATATGATATTAAAAAATCAAATTTAATTATATTATAAAAAATCAAATTTAATTAATAATCGTAAAATCAAATTTAATTTAATTGGTGATATAAAAAATAAAATTTAATTAATATTATAAAAAATCAAATTTAATTAATATTATAAAAAATGAAATTTAATAATTCATATTAAAAACACAAATATTATAAATTATATTAAAAAAAATTAAATTGATAAAAATTTAAAAAAAATCAAATTTAATTACAGCATTACCTCGGTCTATGAGCAGCTCCATCTACGAGATTTTTGACCTACCAAATGGAGCTCGGTGCAAATTTCTGCTTGAACAACGAGCTGAGATTCGAGCTACGAGATGTGGAAATTATGAAGATTTAAGATTTTGAATTTACCGCCACAGGTAACTAGTTGGTGCATTGGCTATTAGTTGGCGAATCACCTCCTACTATTGTTTAAAAAAATTTAAAAGTAAACTTAAATTACATTACATTATCGTAACTGTGCGATTCAAGTTTCCCGCCATCTCCATGCCGCCTCCCTCCTCCTGCTCAGTATTTGCTGCCGTAGCTGATACTTTATCAGTACGTATGTACCCACACTATCATCTGTTCAATGTCTATTTTTTTTACTATATTTATGATTATTAAAACTGCATTAATAGGTTTGTATGAAAAAAAACGTGACTTTTTATATATAATACAATGTTTGGGGCAATTTTAAAGGTTTGGAACCAATTAAATTTTTTTTCCTTTATTTTAAATGGAAACAATTCGATCGACTTAGGAGATGATTGACGAACGAGCTGGTTATGGAACGAATTAATTTCGTAGGTCGAGGTACTACTGTATATTTATAATAATAGGCAAAAACATTAAATTGAATTATTGATATAAAAAATCAAAATTTAATAAATATTATTAAAAATTAAATTTAATCATTTATATAAAAAATTAAATTTAATTATTTATATTAAAAACACAAATTTTATGAATTATATTATAAAAATCAAATTTTATAAATTATTTAAAAAAAAATTAAATAAATTATATGAAAAAATTAAATTAAATTGATAATAATTGTAAAAAAAATCAAACTAAATTAATGATATAAAAAATCAAATTTAATTAATATTATAAAAAATCCAAATTAATTAATGATATTAAAAAATCAAATTGATAATATTAATAATCAAAAAATCAATTTTAATTAGTGATATTAAAAAAAATTTAATTAAATTGATAATACTAATATCAACATGATAAAATTTAATAAATATATATATATATATTAACAAGATAAAATATAAAAAGTTATATTAACAATATAAATTATATTAACAAGGAAAAATATAATTAATTATATATTAATAAGATAAAATATAATTAATTATATATCAACAAGATAAAATATAAAAAGTTATATTAACAATATAAATTATATAACCAAGGAAAAATATAATTAATTATATATTAATAAGATAAAATATAAAAAGTTATATTAACAATATAATATTTAATAAATTTTATTAACAATATAAATTATATTAACAAGGAAACATAAATTATATCAACAAAATAACATTTGATAAATTATATTAACAATATAAATTATATTAACAAGATAAAATATAATTAATTATATATTAACAAGGAAACATTTAATAAGTTATATTTACAATATAAATTATATTAACAAGGAAAAATTTTAAATTTATATTTATATATATATACCAACAAAATAAATTTTAATTAGTAATTATTAAAAATTAATATTTTTTATGCACAAGCCTGTAATGTCCATTAATTTATTTATCACTCTACATCTTTAAAAATATATTATTATCTCAATTTATACTTGTTTCAAAAATATAAAAAAAAATTCAACGCAAGCGCTAAAAGGGTAACTATGAATGCAGGATTTTTTAGAGTATGATCTTTATTTATTTAATAGGGAACGAATGTGGATCAAGATGGAAGGTTTTCCGATAAGGAGAAAAAAATGATGAAAACTTTGATTTTTGAACCAATTTTAGATCAAAAAGTAATTTTGTCTAATATTAGATTGATATGAAAAAAGTAAACTTAGATACCATAAAGCCTTGGATATCTGAAAGAATTTGCGAGATTTTAGGGTTTGAAGATGAAGTTGTTATCCAATTTGTTTACGAGCTATTACAGAGTGAAGAGGTTAGTTTCTTATATTCTTATTAGATTCCAAATCCTCAAAGAATGCAAATGCAATTGGCTGGGTTCCTTCAGGCATACAACTCTAGAATATTTATGAAAGATCTATGGGTCCTTTTATCTTCTGCCCAGAGCAATATTTCGGGGATACCTGAAGAATTTATTAAAAAGAAGAAAGATGAAATTAAAAAATCAAGAGTAAATGATAACTATTTTTACAGGGGAATCAAGAAAATGTTATAATTACCCAAGCGGAAATTGAAGCCATAACTGAACAAGTTTCAAAAATGGTCGAAAAACCTGAATCAATTAAAACAGAATCAGAAATATTGGAGCAAAAAAAAGATAAAAAAGAATCCGTTACGAAAGAAAAAGCTGAAACTGTTACTGAAAAGAGTTCTCCATCACTCCCACATAAAAATTCTAGTCAAAAATCAAAAAAAGAGACCAGTGATCGAAAAAGACACTCTACAGATAGTCGTGAAAAAGCCCGCAAGAGAAGATCTCATAGAAGAAGAAGAAGTTCATCCACTGATTCTGAAGAGAGATATAAAAGGTAAGTTTTTTCAAACCTTTCTAGAAGGAAACGAAGAGAACGTAGAGAAAAGGATAGAAGTAAAAGTCGTAAATATTCCAGATCTCCTGAAGTATATAGTTTATTTATTTTTAAAGAAAAGAAAATCAAAAAATGGTGATGATGAAGAAAAACTTAGATTATTAGCAATAGAATCAATGAAAAAGAGTAAGAGAAGATAAATTTCTGTAAAATAAAATTATTTCTTGTTCATGGATTCGATAAATTCATTGAAAATGTGAAATTATTTCTCATTTACGATCTTGTTTGTTAAAAATTCAGATGTTTATATTAATAACATTATTATAAGCACAATTTGGATATAAAAGTACTTATAGTGTAACCTGAAATTTAAAATGTAGTTTTACATTATGAAAATTAAAATTTTTAAAAAATAAATTTAATAGTAAATTAAGAATTGGCTGGTTTTATTTTTCAACAAATATATAGGTAAATTTTAACTCATTTAACAATATGAAATCCTTCATAAATGTTCAATTCATGTTACTAGGAAATTCTAAAAAGTATATTTAAACGGTTTCCTGGTTAGAATAAATCAAAGAAGAAATTTTTTAATATTCAAAGATTTTTTATATATATGGAAAATAACCAGCTATCAGAACAAAATCATAATAAAACCCCTAGAAAATAAATTAGGAAAATCTTAAACCTTATATTTACAAGTTTAAAAAGGATTTTACATCTTCAAAAGTTCATAAAAAAATTATGCTTTTAAATTAAAATGATTTTTTAAAAAAAAGCCTGAATTCGTCCATTTTTACTATTAGTGTTTGATGGGATAATATTTAAATATCATTTCATATATATAGAAAATAAAAAAAATATTTTTCTTGTATTAATATTAACTTATTTTTACCCCTTATATTTTTTTGTAAGAATATCTTGAAAAAAGTGTTATTAACTACAATTATCAAGAACCATATTTATTTAATGTATATTATATACATTGAAAATCTTTAAAAAAAGAATTTTTTTGGTTTGGAAGTAGTATAGGGCAAGACTTAAATTTACAAAAATTGAGTTATGAAATTTAATGGAATGATATTGTTTCTATGAACAAGTTTTATAAAAATTTGACTCGTAAGTATTTGTTTCCTCATATTAAGCCTGAATAAAATAGTAAATGAATTGGTTTATAATCAAGAAAAATTGTCAAAAGAGCTGCTATTTTCTTTAATAGTAGGAATTTTATGTTATTAATAGTATATGAAAGAAATGATGTTTTCAAAGTTTGAATATGTGCAACTAAAACATGCCAATTATGAATGTATTATTTAATTATAATGAGTTCTATTTTTTAAAGACATTTAAACCGATCTACTTATGATTTAGAAAATATTGACCAAATTTATTGATGCTGGCTCTATGTTGAAGATCTTAGATACATCAATATAATAATATTATCAACTAAATATAAAAATTCATTTTCTATCAAATAAAAGTGTTTAGATTTTTCAAATAAGAGATTCTGTAGCTAATTAGAAATTAACCAAATAATGTTGGATTATAAATGCAAGTACTGCTGACGAAATTCACTAAAATAAAACTACGGCTATTTGCGAAATCAAGTTTAAAAAAAAAAGAATAATGCAAGTATTAATTGAATTGTTATTGAAAAGAGAAACTACTATTCAAATAATTTATAAAATTTTTGATCCTTTTAGCACCATTTTATAAAATAATCATTGGTCATATTTATGTTTGATAAAATTCTCTTATAATCAAACCATTTTTTTAATCCAAATACTGGCATAAAAAAACAAAAAATTTAATTGTGTATGAAATTTAAATAAGATGTTTCAAACAGCTATTGGCAAGAAATATTTAACGAAATATGTATTGGAATGAACAATCGTATTAATTTCTTTGATACTAAAATAAATCTTATAGTTTAATATTTTTTATTGTGAAAAATTTTATGAATAAAATATTGAAACTCTATTACAAGTAAAAATTTGAATTTTTATCATAAATAGAACTAACTGATATTTTAAATTCCATATATAAATGAGACTAAAAAATATGGTTAATATATAATTTTTAAATTAAATTAGTATTTATCCTAACTACAATTTAAGAAATAAACACTGAAAAGTTTATTTTGTAATCAATTACTATTACAAAATAAACACTGAAATGTTTATTTTTTAATCAATTACTGTAATAAGAAAATATAAACATATATAGTGAAATATTAAAAAAAATATCAAAATGAAGATTTGGTTGATTTTTACATAATTAGATAATACTTTGAATATTTATTTAAAAGAAATATATATTTTTAATTATTAAACATTATTTGAATTATTAATTGTATTATAATGGCTGCTATTAATAAAATTTTTATTAAATTCTAAATATACAAAAAAATGGCTATAAAAGTAATTTTAAACAAATTATTTTAAACAAAACTAGACCAATATTAAAATATTATTTAAGCACTTATTAAACAACACTGATTAAACAATATCAGAAAATTCTAGATACTGCCTTATCTATAAGAATACAAAAATCAAAATTTTCTTAATAGAATTAAAAAAATTAATTTGTGTTTCATTTCATACATAAAAAATTCATTTTATCTTGAAAACAAAGTGTTTGTTCAACAATGAAAAAAAATTTAAGTCAGGTAATCAGTTTGTATAATTATTAAAAATAATTATTACGGTATATCAGGCCTAATGATTTCAATCGCGTAATTATTATAAGTTGTTATTTAAGAAAAATTCGGATGATGGGAAAAATGCCCGTAAAACAAATAAATTTTTTTAATAATCAAGCATAATGCTATAAGCATCATTATTAAAAGTATCAAGAAAAAGAAACTCATCAATAAATAACCTCCTACCTTTATCATTTAAATCTTTGATTTCTTTAATCTTGAGAGTTAATTTGTTGTTAAAGCTTTCAATAGTCTGTGTAAAAAACCTGTAATATGATATTATAAATAGTATTTATGGCATACATTTGCATGTTTTTTTCTTTTTAATTTTCCAAGATTGTTATAACTTTTCCATTCATCCGTGTGAAACATTGAACCACAACAAATAACTTTCGCAATTATTGGAAGCAATACTCTCTTGGACCTATTTTCAACAATCTGCACACAACCAAATCCTGATGAATTTGAAGTATCCACCATTACAAGTGCCCAAACCTTTCTACTTGGTCCCCTTCCTCTGTGGCTTTTAAATTATTGATTTAGTATCACCTCAAAATTTGTACAGTTACACCCCGAAAAAACATAATTTTATAGCACACAATTGATAGTAAAACTGAATTTTTGTTATAAATATTTTACAAATTTTTTATCAATTTCGGTCTTGAAATGCCAATAAAGCTCAAGATCTCCAACTTGTTAAAAGCTTTGGCCCAATACATAGTGCTTTTTAAAAATTTCTTAAGTAGTATTCCTATTGTTTCAAAACTACTATTTCTGTAAGGTTAGATACTAGTCTGATAGTAGTCACATGTATAATTTAAACATGTCCACTTATCGACAATCCAACCATCTGAGCATTGTTTTAGCTACATGTGACTTTGTTAGTGTTTAAAACGTGCGTAATTGAGAATAATATTATTGCTAATTAAGTAGATTAAATCTGTTCATTTGTTATTAAAGTCATTTTTTCTAACTCATTTTCAAGATGAATGGCTTTTACTTTAAAATATTTTTCCATTATCAAAAAATTAATATCATAAGAATTATAAATACACTTGGTTCTTTTTTTATGCGGTAGATGCGTTTCAGGGAAATCCGCGTTTAAAAAAATCGCATAAAAAAAGACATACATTTATATGCAAAATAATACATACGTTCCATTTATTAAAAAAATCATATAAAACCTAAATTATGTTTTAAAATGCTCCAGAAATCGAATAAAAAAGATTTATAAACAATAAGATTTAAATTTTTTTTCTAATCATATTTTAATAAATGGCACATTTGTATGTTAATAATAAAAACAATACTTAAAATGTAAAAAAACATAAACAAAACTTCATTTAAAATCATATTAAGAATGATTATATCATTATTCACTGTTTGATAATGTGCGAACCCGTTTGTGGATTGGTGCAAGATTACTTGAAGATAAAATTACGTCATCAGATCTACA
>CAKKLC010006182.1:18122-37906 GCA_918559645.1 Ceratonova shasta | reverse complement strand
CTTAACCTCATTTCCCGGTTTAACCTAGATTTACGAACAACAATTCGGCAATTTATACAAATTTCAAGTGTCCTTATTTTCGTTCGATATTGAAGTTATATTTCGCGCTTTTTTTTTTGTTATTTTATTTATTTTTTCCTAAACTAAATAGGTTATAGTTGGTTTGAATCTTGGAAATTGTTTAAAATGCTATAAATTATTTTGGATATTTTAATTATTTAATTTTGCGCATTTCTGTTAGTTGTAAATAAGGATTATCATTTTTTAGCAAATTCTACGGTAATTTAACTAGTGAATAATAAAAAAATTAATTTTGAATTTTACAAGTAATCTTAATAATATTAGTTTATATGGATAGATATTTGGAATACTTTTTATTCTAGCAATATAATAATAATATATTCAAAAATATATTAAATTTAGAGTTAATTAAATATAGAACAAAAAAATATATTAAATTTAGAATAAATTAAATATATATTAAATATAGAATAAATTCAATAATATATTAAATATAGAATAAATTCAAAAATATATTAAATATAGAATAAATTCAAAAATATATTGAATTTATTATAAAAATAATCTTTGTGAATTCATAATAAAACAAAATATATGTTAAAATTTAAATGAAAAATGTTATTACAATAAAATTAAAATTATATAGTGTGAATTCATAATAAAACATAATATATTATTAAAATATTTAATATTTAATAATTCAAAAATTGTAATAAATTTATAAAAATATATTTAATGAATTAATTAAATTTTAAATAAAATTTCTATTATAATATTTAATTATAATTAAATACAAAAATTAAATTAAATTAAATTTAAATAAAAATTATGTTTATTTATGGCAAATAAAATGTATATATTATATTAAAATATTTAATTTAGAGAAAATTTAAAATTATAAATTAATTTATATATATAAAAATTACGTACTATAATTTCATAATAAAATAAAATTTATATTACAATATTTTATTATAATTAAATACAAAATTATATTCAATTTAAATACAAAATTACGTTGATTAATTTCAAATAAAATGTATATAACAATATTTGATTATAATTAAATACAAAAACTATAAAAATTTAAATAAAAATTATTTTTAATTAATTTGGAATACTAATAATGTTTTTTGATCAAGTAAAAAATAACCCACCAGAATTACACAATTTAAGAATCGCCCCCCCCCTAAGGACCCTAAAAATAAATATTTAATAAAAAATATAAATATTTAGTAAAAAATATAAATATTTAATAAAAAATATTATTAAAATCCTTAAATAATTAAGTTGTATTTATTTCAAAGTTGTTTTTTATAAGCTCAATTGTTTTTTCAAATGGATCCTCATATACATTATACCTTGATGTATACTTCCAATGATAAGACTGTAATAACTCATTTTTAATATTTTTAACATTTTAAATATTTTTCATTTCCTTACATCTTTGTTTTTGTTTGGCCAAATACGACTGGACATGTTGGGTGTGTACTGTGGTTATAGGCTGAACAAAGAGGAGCGAGTGATTAACTTTCAAATGAATGAAATGAAGATCCCTTGATTTATTATTGTAGCCAGACCATTCATACCTGTGAATTACAGTCCAGGGTGAACATATCTATCTTATGATTTGCATTAATGTTGCCGCTGAAAAAGATTTGGAACAACAGATATAAATCCTTTTGCTGCTGTAAAACTTGTGTCTAACAAGCCGAATATCCATAACTGTACATCCAAAGCTTTTCCCTTATGGTTTTTGGCCTTGTGACATAATAAACATTCATCGATTTGAATTCTTACACCATCGCCGTCTAATATTATTAGGTTTTGAATAAAATATTTTTTATAACACTTTCTTAATGAAGCACAAAATTTTATAAAAGTGTTTTTCGACAGACTCAATTCCTTTATAGTCTCATAAATTCGCTCCTCCTTCGAAAAAACTGTAAATTAATTGAAGCAGGTTTTTAAATGAAAAATTATAATTGTAAAAAACACTCTCAGAACGTATGCTGCTGGTTGTTTTAAATTTTTGATAGTTCTTAATCATGCCTTTAAAAACTTGTAAATCTGGTATTTTATTCCAAAAATATAATCACATTGCAGAAGAATAAAACAAACAAAATAGGTTGTTTTTAAGAAGCTTCATATAAATAAAGAAATCTCTTAAGCTTTGTTGTCAGATGCTGGTAAGGTTGGCAAAATGTTCTCATATTCAGTTTGAATTTGTTAATGGGTTTATTTTTTTTTAATTACACAAGTTGTTAACTTGAACCCATTTTTCTTACAAAATTTTGATATTAAAATTTTTATTTTCTTGTAAATATTATTGTCTTATTTACACTAATTATTCTATAACTAATTAAAAAAATTATTTTTTTTTTATTACCTTGTTTGAATAAAGGTGGATATGGATAATATGCCTATTTTTTATATCTTCAATTAAATTAAAAAAAATGTCATTAATCATAAATAAATCTATTTAGAATACATTCAAACTTCTTTTTTTCTACTAAAACAAATTTTTCCCATGTATCAAATGCACCCACCATTTTCTTACTCATTGTCAGTTTTTGCCACTTTTTTTAGAATATTTGAAAAAATTAATTTTTTATCCCAAAAGTAAAAAGATTTATATCTAAAAGTCTGATATTTAAGGAGTAAATAAAGATAATAGATCATAAGAAAGATCATAATGACTTAAAAACACTAGAATAGTAGTGTTTTAAATCAAAGTTAAATAACAAAATTGGCATTGTTCAATTAAGAATTATCTACACCAGGAAGAATCTATAAAACAAGCCTATACAGAAAATTGGAATCTTAAAGTACCTCTAAGGATTGAAATACTCTTTATTGAATTCTAAACTAAAAGATTAGGTGGATTTAGAGGTTGTAGGGGAGGTGTTCTTACTAAAAAAGGTTTAAAAGGCATATTTTGTATATTTTTTAAGTATTTTAGTTTCCCATAGTAGTGTATATTAATATAAAACGGATTTTTTTATAAATAAAAAAACATTTTATCTACATGAAATAGTGATTAGTAGAACTAAAGAATTAAGTAACAAAATTTTGATAAGTTCTTAGATATCTTTTACTGTAATGATAAATGATTTTTTTATCAAATTGCTTCTCAAAAGAGCTTTTTCTACAAGCAAAAAAAGGTATTAACAAGTTAAAAATAGAATAAAAGGTATGTTAGCATGTAAAATATTGGTAACTTTACAAATCTAAAAATACAGGTATTGATTGAAGGTTTTATATGATTACCTAAATGAAAAAAAGTGTCTGGATGTAGGCTGTAGATAAAATAGGCAGCTTTTTATTCTGTTCAATAATATAAACAAAAGTTTATAAGAATATTTTTATTCTCGATGAATTTTTGTTTTTCAAAGTAAAATCTTACCTTACTAATATAAAAATGCTAATTTTACCTAAATAAAAGCACAAAAACGCATTAGATCTTGATGCTAGCATAATATGAAGCTTATTAAAATTATATATTTATCAAGTTTCTTCTGTTGTAAATGATGTTAAATGGCATTCATATAGGGGATTTATATATAAAAATAAATCTTAAAGACATAATATTTTGGAAATATGAATGAAAAAAGTAACAAAACAGATGATCAACAATTTTTGAAGAAAGGCTCTTCTTCCTGGAAAATCTTAAGATTAAAACCGTTTCAAAATGAAATACAGGACTATGAAGGTATTTAAAGAAGTTTTTAATTAAGAATGTATATGATTACATTAATTTATTACTTTTAGAAGCTAATAAAGTGTATCTTTTAAATAAAGATGACAATATTTTTATATTAATAGACATTATATTGATAACTTTTAATCACTCATAATGTAAAATAATAAAATCTCATAAGATGTAGCTAATAAAAAGTTGAAGTTAATAAAATTGAATTTAATTATACAATACACGGCCTTTAGTATACAAATGCTTATGTATCCGATATTAGTTTCGTCTAAAAGATTTATGAAGCAATTTAAAATAATGTAAATTTGTTTTAGAAAAAAAGAGAAATAATCGTTTCATTAATATATTTATCTATTAAAAAGTCTAAATAATTAAATAAGTTTCCTGCCTTTTTATAAGCTGCGCCCCCTTTTTCAACATTTTTTTAGATCAAAAAAATTAGCAAAAACGTTAGTCCCTGTATTTGTAGAATAAAATCATATTTTTCATTGATTTAATCATATTATTTTGCTTTATGTTTTATTCAAATCAACCAGATAATGTTTTAAAATGAGTGTATTCGATTTTTATTTCTAATTATTTAAAAAAAGCTCTTATTAAAATATTTCTAACATTTTTATTATAATTAACAAAGTTTAAATTGTGATTTACAGTAAATGATCACATTTACAAATTTTTTAGTTTTAGATTTTATTACTTTTTTAAATTATAGGAGTATAGATTTCAACAAAGTAGGACGTTTTGGTTCTGGTCCCGTTTTTATAAATTAAAAGCCCTAAAACTAAAGCTGTACAATATTTTCAATTTAGCAAATCATTTAAAAATTAATAAATCTAAATATATCTGCTAAATACTGTAAAATTTTTAAATTTTAACAAATATCTGTTTTAATTAATCCATCAAAAAATTATGCCCGATTCCTCTGACATACCGCATAATGTTTTGATCTCTGTAACTCTCTACAATTTTTTAATGTCCTTTAAAGAAATTACCTTAATCAAAACCTTTGGCGCCAAAACGGCAGCCGCAAAAAGTCACGTACCAAGATTTCAGTCTGATTTCTTAGCAAAATGAAATTTTTAATTGACATCTTGGACTAAAAATGCATTAAATTGTTTGCTAATTCCCCATTATAGGTTTATCATAAGAAAATAAAATAATTAAAAAATTTAGCAACTTAATATTTTTCTCCTATATGAGAACGGATTCATGATTTATAATTTTCAATAATTTACTACAACTTTATTAAATAGCTGATTCAAGCTTATTCTATTAATAATGTACAGTAATAAATAATTATATTAAATTTTAAAAAATAAATAGTACTATCAGTTTCATAATGATAATAAAATTTAAATAGTATGGAAGATTTTAATTTTTAAGTTTGTAGTAAATTTGTTCATGTTTAAAGACGTTAAATATTCAATTAAAGGTAACTTCTGATTTATTTGCATTTAAAAAAAGTTAAAATTTCTTTAATAAATTGATAAATATTCATAAAATTCTTTATAATTTATAAAATATTCTTTTTGAAGCATAAATATTCAAATAAAATGATTTTGATTTTTTTATTACTAATGATTTATTGATATTTGGACATAAAACATATTAGAAATCAATATTCTTTTTGAACTATATTTATTCAAATAAAATGATTTTGATTTTTTCATTTCTAATGATTTATTGATATTTGGACATAAAACATATAAGAAATTAATATTCTTTTTGAACTATATATATTCAAATTAAATGATTTTGATTTTTTCATTTCTAATGATTTATTGATATTTGGACATAAAACATATTAGAAATCAATATTCTTTTTGAACTATATTTATTCAAATAAAATGATTTTGATTTTTTCATTTCTAATGATTTATTGATATTTGGACATAAAACATATAAGAAATTAATATTCTTTTTGAACTATATATATTCAAATTAAATGATTTTGATTTTTTCATTACTAATGATTTATTGATATTTGGACAAAACATATTATTAGAAATAAATATTATTTTTGAACTATATATATTCAAATAAAATGATTTTGATTTTTTCATTACTAATGATTTATTGATATTTGGCCATAAAACATATAAGAAATTAATATTATTTTTGAACTATATATATATTCAAATAAAATGATTACGATTTTTACATTACTAATGAATAATTGATATTTGGACATAAAACATATTAGAAATAAATATTCTTTTTGAACTATATATATTCAAATTAAATGATTTTGATTATTTCATTACTAATGATTTATTGATATTTGGACAAAACATATTATTAGAAATAAATAATCTTTTTGAACTATATATATTCAAATAAAATGATTTTGATTTTTTCATTATAAATGATTTATTGATATTTGGACATAAAACATATTAGAAATCAATATTCTTTTTGAACTATATTTATTCAAATAAAATGATTTTGATTTTTTCATTACTAATGAATAATTGATATTTGGACATAAAATATATTAGAAATAAATATTCTTTGATTTTTTACTTCAAGTATTATAGCTTGTTAAAGATAATTTATTATATCCTTGTAAGTCTTCTGTATGAGTTTGTAAATATCTCTACTCCCTTGTCTGCTATTTTACTTATGATATGTTCAAATCTTTGGAATTTATATTCCAAAATATCAATCTCTGTTTTTTTCTTCTTCCAATGATTAACTAAAAAATCTATTGTATTAATTATTTAACTATCTTGTATCTCGAAAAGAATTTTTAAAATAAAAATGGATAATTTTTTATTATTATTATTTATTAATAATTTATATTATTTTACTTTCACAACTCAAATAATATATTATTTGTCTAATATAATACCAATAAAGCAGTAAATAATTCATTAAGGTTACGAGAAGAACAAAAAAGCTTATTTTTACATCTTAATAACAATATTATATCATCCTTTAAAATAAAATATTTATGTTGATATATATCTAAAAATGTTATATAAATTCTTATAATTACTAAGTAAAACAAGAGAATCATTATAAATATTATAGCTAAATAGCCAATGATATAAATTTCATTCTAGCATTGTAGAATTATCCTTATTCTTGTCAATCTTCTTTAAGAATACTCCTTCTTAATTTAAGATCAGTACTTTATATAAATATATAAAAAATAGGTGATCATTTACTAATTTTATTACAATTATGTTTTTTTAAATATGCTTTAAAAAAAGTTTATAAATTGATTGTTATTGATTAAATTTAATATTACTGAATTAAAATTGCAATAAATAATTGAAGTTTTAATGATTTTACCAAATTATTACAATTATAAGTAAAATATCATAAAGGCGATGTAACCACTTCCAATAATTAACATAATATTCGCCTCTTTTTCAAACTTATTTTCAATTCAAACATTTTTAATTATTTTTTTCATTTTTGGATTTAACTAATGAAATGTGATATTTATATACTGCAAAAAATATTCCAATCAAAAATATCGTAAATTTACAAGAGAACTTAAACTTCTCTTTTTTTTACAAAAAATAGTATAAGAGAATGATAAAATTGAAATATTAAAGTTCTATTTACTATTAGAAATCATTAAATCATAAATTTAACTCAATTCTAATAATATTTAGATTGTTGGTTAGATTTCAATTAAATTTTTATAAAGAAGTTGAAAAGATTTAATAAAATGATGTATGGACATTTTAGAACAAAAATTGAGAAAAAAATTTCATTATTTAAATTAATTAAAAAGTTATTTTAAATTTTAATTTTAAATTGATTATAGAAATATTTACTAATAAATTATATACAATACTTGAAATACTCTATTAATTTTAATGATTTCTTTTGCTACACCATATTAAATGGAAACAAATGCTTCAGACTATTTATTAAAATTAGATAAGAAGAAAAATTTATTATGTTATATTAACTTTTTTAAATTTCAATATAAAAAACGCCTTTCTTGAAGTTTACAAATATCTTTATACTCTAATTTAGTAAGAATTGGGTGAATAATTATAAAATATTATCAAGTTTTAAGTTCTTAATCAGAAATTAATGCTAATATTTTAATAAAACTAACAATTTTTTTATGTTTACAAATCAAAATGTAAATAAAGATTAAATAAGCCTTATATTCAACTTAGAAATTATAAAAAGTTAAAAATGATTCAAATCCATGAAAATATTTATTTAAAAACTCATAGTTTGTCCAAAGATTGTTTTTCTAACATTATGTTATATGGAGGACAATTATTAAAAGTTTTCTTTACGTTATTAAAAGTAAAAGCAAATAATATTGCCAAATTTAGCCAAATAGGCTATCTTAAAACAATAATAAAAATTTGATAAAACAAAATCCCCTAAAAATGAGCTGTTTTTATGTAGACTTTTTTAAGTTACTTATAGCGGGTTCATTGGATAACTGCATAACATACTTACAAAGTTTTGGTGTACTTGCATTTTGTTCGGCTTTTGATTCCTGTGGACTGCATATGGCAATGGTTACATACACATGAAACAAAGATCAAAGAGCATTTCTTTGTATGAACAAAAATTGTGTATCATATAAAAATACACGAGTATAAGACTTGGTTCTGTTTTTAATCATTTTAAGTTTGATCTTAGAATTGGTCTTAAGTTATTGTGAAAATTGACCCTAGTTGGTAAAGAAATTGACATATTCGCAGAAACAGTCATTGACAAAGAGGTTTAAATAAGTTTTTATGACAAATTTAGATTTCTTTGTGCTGAATGCAATGCAGCTAATCCATTTTAGCTTGGAGGACCGGGTAGAATCTGCCAAGTTGACCAAAGTATGATTCGTTACAAACCAAAATATCACCGTGGCAGAGTTTTTCAATACCAAATATGGGTTTTCGGTATTGCTGATATTACTATTCAACCCTCCAAAGTGTATGTTCAGATTGTAAATGACCGAAGTGGTAAGACTTTAATCGTTATGTTGAAACTCGCGACTTTAATTTTTAAAAATATAAATAAATAATAAATCATTGTTTAATTAAAATCTTTCCATTTGTTAAACTTTTCCAGGATATTAAAAATTCCTTTTATTTCATTAAAATCTTCATCTGTAACAACATCATATAAATTATATTATTTTTCAAAATTACGGGTATTAAAATCTTTATTTCCACCTAACAATCTTGCTATTCGAGTCCTTGCCTTTTCGGATTCTTTACGTACACCGATAATAAATCTTCTAAGGTTTTGGGTGTTTCAAAGCCACTAGATGATTAAGACTGAGTTGCCAACCTTTCAGAGAACAAGTAGTGCGGAAAATAGCCTTTTTTATATTCTCGAAAACAGACCAGAAATTTATGGAGTATAATGGAGTTTTAATATCGAAGCCTAAATAATTAGAAATTAGATATTTTTCAAAATCCTAATATGTGTTAATCAAACCTTTTTTTTTCAATTACTTGGATTATAAAAGCATGAGCATCTATTATTTTAGATGGATTTATACAATCAAGGTTTAAATACATCCTAAAAATAGACTGCAGGCTATTATCTGCATTATACTGTTCTGATAAACCTAGATTTTGAATTTTGTGCTACACGCTTTGACCAAAATGGAATGCACAACCAAAGCAAGTAATGTTGCAAAACGAAGCAGAAATATAATTTATGAATGCTTGTTCATAATCGCATATAATATATTCAGGATTAAAACTGTATTTTTCTACAAGATATTTAAAGGCTTTTTCATATGAAGATTATGATTTATCTGAAGGTAAAATAAATATAAATGGTTTATTATTACCTATCATTCTACCTAAAAAAGTAATCAATTGATAAAAAGAATTTTGCGCGATCGAAAAGTGTCATCAACTATCCAAATTGAAATTCTATCAATATATGATAAAAATTCAGTATTGAAAAAAATAATTATTCTTGAAGTAGATGAAACACCAGAATCGTATTGTAAAAAAGCTGGTTATTAAGTGTATGCTTTAGTTCATCTGGAATGACATCAATTAGCCTAAAACTATAGTTTTCATGCTTATTTCGCAACTTTGTGCTATATTCGTTTAAATTTCTTATAGAAGGTATTAGTGATAAGGTATACATATTATGATCTTGAGTAACTGAATTGTATATATCAATAAAATTTTCATTTGTGGTAGTTACTCTTGATTTTATTTGGTAAAGTGCAAGAACTTTTGTGCACTCAGCTAAATTAGTATCACATGTATGTAACTCTCGGATTAAAATGTTAAGATCTGTTAAAATTAACAAGAACCCTTACATTTTCGTTTTCGACATTGCTAACGTATAGATTGTAAATTTTCTTATCCTTATTGTAAATTTTATTTTCAAAAATAAGTAAATCTGAACCTCTTTGGGATTTAATAAATTGCATTAATGGAAATCAAAAATTTTGATTAGGGTTTATTTAAAAGTCGCAATTTTCCGCATTTTATAAAGTTCGCGAGTTTCCGGCAAGCTGACTTTAATACCAATTATACAAAAAGTTTGTTGTACGGGAACAATTATCCATTCCGATCAATAACAATCTTATATATCCCTTTCTAACGTTGGTTTTAGTCATCAAGCTGTTAATCACAGCCTATATTTTGTCGACCTGAATACTAATGTGCATACTCAAGGAATTGAAGGCTATTGGGCAAATATTAAAAATATAATAAAACTAAAAAAGGTTAACCAGGCAACAAATGTGATTCCTATTTAGAAAAATATGTGTGGAAGTTTAATGTTTATAAAAAAGACTGGAATTTGTTAATTGTTTTAATAAGAATTTAATATTTAATGTTTTTTTTATTTTATTTTTTGTATATATTATTTTTTATGTAATAAATTTTTTTTTTGGGGCAAAAACCGAAAAGACCAAAATTTATTTGCAAAATCTAAGAAATTATAATTTATTTTCTTATTTATGTATCAACATTTTAATTAGCAATACAACGAACAATGTTACAATTAAAATTGTTGGATACACTAATTTTGTTTTTAAATAACTTTTTTTTATATTTAATACGTAATCATAAATTATATCAAGTACTAAGTTATGTTTATCTAAAAAAATTAGTTGTAAACATTTTTAATGTAGTCATAAATTTTAGAATTGACCTAGAATTATAAAAAAAGTTCATTTTTTATTTAATTTTTTTATCATAATATTAATTTAATATAGCAGCATTAGTCACTAATATAAGTAATTACCTTTATAATAATTTTTAAAACACATGGAAGATATACATCTTTTTTGAAATTTTTTTAAGACTCCTTCTTATATTGTGCGTAAATCAACAAAAGAAATTAAGATATCGGAAAATATGTACACGGAGATGGATTTACAGCAACTCATACTTTCAGAGACGTTATTTGATAGAATTTTTTGAGCTGTGAAATCGAAATTTCCAAATTTAACCTTTGAAACAAAATTCCATGAGTCTAAAAATAATAAAAGATAAATAAATTTAGATTTAAAACAACAATTTTTGTTATTAAGAATTTAATCAAGTTTAAAACAGCATAATATAACTTAGCCTTGTTGTTCCATCAAAAAACAAATTCTGGTATAATTGCAGCCTTTTTTCTAGTACTTACACCATTTCTTTACTTTATTGCTCTCATTATTACGTAGTTTACTGATTCCACGTGTTGTATATGAATGGCAGTAGGACGATTGACGAAATTTAATTTGTAAAACACGGTCTTATGAACGAAACTGGCTTTATTAAACGCCAGGTACGTTCTGTCTTGGTCGATGTGAATACTAGTGCCATAAATTACTCTAAGAGTAATTATTGGCAGAGTTGTTACTCAACTTTTATCAGGTATTATCTCTGCATATATTCTGGTAACATGCCGAGTAAACAAAACCATTATAAGCATATCAGTTCTATTTATTAGAGATCAACCACCATCACTTTAACACTTGTAATTCTTTATTGTTTCATCCACCTGGATAATAGTGCCTGGCCCCCTAATGTTCTTTTCATGTCATTTTCACGCCACATCAAAGAGACCAATTTATTCATGATTTTTAAAAATTTTGGCGCCGATATTAGGACATTAGTTATGATAAAATGCTTGGTTGGTTCAAAATTCAGCAAAGTAGCACTTTAAGAACCATAGTCATATCCTTAACAAGTGTCTTGAAGAAGGGACCATTTTGTATTGACCTACGCTTTTTATATTTGATTCATCAAATGTTCGTGCATCGCCAAAAAAAATTATTAGATTAGTTTGCACATTCTTGATAAGTCATTAGACTTTGCACAAACCTGAAAATATCTGAACTCGTAACAGAAGTTTATTCTGAAAAAGCCAGTTATTAAGCTCATCATCGGTGCAGTTAATAAAAAACTCTTTGATGGCTCAGGTATTTATATTTATGGGTTAAATTAAATTTAAGATTTTATTTATTATTTTTTTATCATTATTTTTAATTATTTAATTAAAAGCTCTGAAAAAAATAATACCAGGGGCATTTTTTTTCACATATCTAAATTTTTTAACATTTATGACGCAAACATCTTTTTAGCGAAATGTAATTTGGTAAATTATTCTGTTTTGTCTAATATGTGATTATCCCACTATACTAAATTATGTATAAAGAAAAATATCACCAGTGGCTTTCATTCTTCCTACAAATATACATGTCGTTTCTCGTGAAGTATACTAAAAAATAGCTTTTTTAAAGGATCAAGGAAGAAAATAGACTATTTTAATGATTATGTACAAACATATAAAAAGAAATACTTTGCAATACATAGCTTATGAGCTTCAGGTCAACAAAACACCGTATCTGAGTTTGCCGATCTTGTAAGAGAAGCCATTTGTTATTATATGGTAGTTATAGGTGACAATCTCGGATGTTTGGACTTGAATGGCACGGTTAAATTGGTAAAATTGATTAAAGTCTATTTTTTAAACGGAAGTTTAACTGTGATCGTATGGCTGACGGCCAGTGAAATGTAGGTGGTATAGAAAAAGGAAAAAAAGGTATTTATTGCTCCTATACTTAATAGAAATGCTAAAACTATGAAAACCATCATTTTTGATAATATATATCCCGGTACCACTATTTTCACTGACCAATGCCGTGCCTATTCAGCAGCACTATGAGAGAGTGAAGAATTTGTTCATTTAAATGTCAATCATTCTGCAATTTTGTAGACACGGATGATCCCAAGTCTATACCAATTCAATAAAAGGTCTATGGGGATATTTAAAAAAACCTATTGAGAGAACATAAAGTAATATCCCATGAACAATATTCATAATATCTCATTAAATTTCTATGGGAATACAAAAAACAATAACAAAACGGTCTAATCTTCTACTATTTCTTTTAAAATAAAATTGATTTTTATGTTTTGCCCCTTTTATTTTTCTTCAAAAACGATGTATAATCTAAAATCTAGTGTATAAGCACCGGCTTATACAAAAAAAACATTATTTTATATTTAAAAAGTTCTGTGGCGCTTATTTACGAGATCAGACTACTTTAAAATCTAGTATATAAGCAGCGGCTTATACGGAAAAAAATGGAATTTTATTTTAAATTACGGTGTGCGGCTTATACAGAATGCAACTTATATTCAAGATTTTAAGGTAACTGTCATTCACCATTTTTAAAATTTTATTCAAAATAACTGCCATTTTAGGAGTGTTAGAAATGGAAATGTTTATGGTTGAATATAATATTTCTTAAAGCAGGTACCAGCTATTACGAAAAAATTTCCGGTATTACAAAAAAAATTCATAAATCAATCTGTTTTTATTGTGTTTTCCGTAATTTAAAAATCTACTAGTTGATTCATATCTGTTAGAAGACGCTCTATTTGTCATAATTTTTTGGTTTAAGAAATCAAATTATTATAATTCAACTTACCAAACTCTTTTATAAAAATATGGTTTTGTAGAATTCAAGTATAATTGATTTAAATGAGCACTGGCCTGAATTTAATTTATTTGCAATTGAAATTATACATATAAATGTTACAGATATAAATTAAAAGAAATAGAAAAAAATATGCAAATGAGTTTATATTTAAAATATTTTGAAACCTTTTTCAAAATTCTTTGTAAAATTTGTACACTACTGAATGAATTTCTTTATTTTTTCTCTCTTTATATTAATATGAATTTAAAATCACAAATTGAATTATATAATTGTTCTTTATACAGCAAAAAAAAAGAAAAAGCTAATTTTTTATAGATTTTTATTAAATCAAAGACTCATCTATAAATTTAGACATTTCCTTAAGATTTTTTATTACATTTTTAATATTTCTAAGAAAATCAGTAAAAATACAAAATAGATACGCCGATATTTTCCTGTGAAGATTTAGATATCAGACTATTGATAAGTTTGATACTATAATAAATTTTGTATTAAATCTTTTAATTACAAACCTTTTTAATTAATATCAAGAAATTAACTACCTTTAATTGTATAATAAAATATCAGCATAATTTAATTCAATTTTAATTAAAAAATTTTTCCAATTTTCGGTGTACAAAACCCTGAGTTTGAATCGTATTAGCTAGTTTTAACACTACATGAAGTATATGGTCAATATATATTTCAGATTTACAAATAACTGATTTGGGATTTATAAAATTCAAAAATACAATATTGTGATTGAGATTCCAATTATAATAAATACCTAAAAATCCAGAATTCTTTCAACCATATTTAGAGTTTTATTATATAATTTTAAAATAGACTTGTTTAAATTTAAAAAATGCCAGCAAATTCTTTTTAAATTATTTACCAATCATTTTTTAAATTTATGAATTTCAAAAAAGTTGGCTCTTCAATAATATTAAATTAATTGTGAACAATTCTAATTAAGGTACTTAAGTAAATATTATCCCTAATATTAGTACTTTCATCCATCATGCGAAAATATTTAATGCTTTCTATATGCTATTTAAATTAACTCTACATTTATTACATAAACTGCGTAAATTAGCCTTTATATTGATTTTTAAGATATTCTAACAGGTAGAAATTCTTTAATTTTATGTGGACATAATAGCTTACTCATCATAAAATCTTTTAAAAATTCTGATTGCAAGTATTATTAAGTTTTTTTCAGATATCTTATAAGCTACAATAAATCTATCCATTTTAGAAGTCTTTTAAACAGTATTTGATATATCACAAAATTCAATTAAGCATGTATTTTTTTAGATTTTCAACATTTAACGTTTTTACACAATTTATTAAGGAATATTTTGTTAAATAAGTTTAGCTTTGAAATATCGAGCAAATTTTAAGTTTTAAAATAACAATACTTTTTAATTACAGATAAAATATACTGCCTTTATCTTTTTTATTCGGTAAAGTTTAATTTTTAATAACAATTTTTTTAAGATAACATTTTAAATCGATTTTTCATTTTGTATACACCATCATATAATGAGTGCATATTTTAAAGCACCTAGTAGTAAATGATATCTAGCCATTAATGTCTGATTTCATCAAAACTTATTCTAACGCCTCTCATTTTTCCAAACATTATGATGTATTACATAATAAATTACTTCTTTTCTAGTTTAGCTTCACTTATAATTAATACAAACATTATCATACTTTTTAAAAACTAATTTATACTTCTCTTCCGCCAAATTTAATATTTTAATCATAGACTATTCTTGTCGATGGATCATCGACAGGCTGAATTATATACTTTCGCCGTTCTTATTTTACGTATTATTAATCTAGAGAATTTTAATATCAAACTATTAACAATTGTATGGTTAAAGATCATCATCAAGAAAGTAGATTTCAATTACAAATTCGTAGATTTCTGGACGAACATTAGAATATTTCTTTCTTTTTTATTTAAGATTAGTCAATCATAATACAAAATCAATTTTTTTTAATAACATATTCAAAGTACTATGTATCAGATAAACAAGTTTTTGAACTTATTTCTCTTTTCTCTGAAAGGATATAAAATTTCGTATAATTGAATAATATATGTATTTTAAAATTTATTTAGTTTACTTAATAGAAATAACAAACAAAAAGAACGCTTTCTACAAGTCTATTATAATTTTCCTTAAAATTTTAGATTTGAATTATCTTAAATTTGTTTCTTCCTAAATTGATCTAAAAAACGTAGTGCTAGATACCAAAATAAATATGTTTAAACTTATTCCTTAATTCTAATATTTGAACTGCATATTATTTTTTTGCATTACTGGATATACACCCCCAATTAAAAAATATATATTTTTTAAAAAATAATGAGTAAAACTTTCAGTCTAACACTAATTTAGGCAAATTGAAATGCAAATTGAAATGAAAATTTTCAAGCATTCAATAAAGGTGTTTTCAGGATAGTTTTTACGAAAACAATAGTCATCGAACTTTAATTGTAATAATTAAAGTGTAGTTTCATGATGATGTCTTATAATTAAATGTTTAGTATGACCATACTGGCATTCAATACCTTAGATATTAGCGCCAATTATGGGTCTGCAAATTTTCTTCGTGTATTACAACTTCATGTTAAAAACGAAATTCAGTGATTTATAAGTAGCCTCTCCAACCATCTTAAATAATAGTTGTTGCAATTTCAAAATGGAACATTCGCACATTATTTGTTTCTTCTTCAACAAACCAAAAATCCATGGACTTGTCCCTGTATCACTCTTACTCCTCTTTCTAATCATTAACTCTTCATTATTTTTAGCAATTAAAGCACCAAATAAATAGCTACTACGGTGATATGTTTTTTCCTCTGAATAAACTTTTATTAATTTGGACGCGTGTACCATATCCTTGTAATTTGTATTGATTTCTCAAATGATGCGTCATAACGTTTCTTATATAGTTTTCCCGTTTGATAAATGTTGAGAATCTTTTTACCACCACATTTTTCATTATTTTTTCATAATATTCAAAAGAAAATTTAAATAAAAGTCTTTACTGAAAGTTTTTTTTTCAAACACCAAATATTTTTTTGTTACAAAAAATGTATTATTAAATACATTATTTTTACGTTTTATGCAACGATAAAGAAACTAAAATCTAAATTCTTCCTTTTTTTTGATTTTCTATTTTAGTTTCTTTGTTACAACGTTCACATATGCGAATATTAATTGGAACCACATTAGTTTTTAAAAGGAAAGCTAGCGAAGAGTTTGAAATTAATAGTATTTTGGTCTACCAAAATAAGGCGTTATCGTTATCATTTTTATTATTAATCCTGATAATGTTAAGATAATTATTGAGAATGAGTTATGAAGAGTTTATCCTGTATTTTATACGCAAAAACAAATAACTGAAATTGTTAACTGTGAATCGTGTCATAATGTACTGCATCTATAAATAAATAATAGTTATATTGACGGTTATGAATATAGATGCGCAAACGAAAACTGTTTAAATTACAGAAAATATAAATCAATAAGTTTATAAACTTTTTTAAGCAATTTTATAATTTCACTTTGGCAAAGTTACATTTGTATTTGTCTTTTTAGCTACAAATTTCAATTAAATGAAATTTGCAAAATTACTGAAATAGATAAAAAAATCAGCTGCAATGCTGATAAGAATGCTGAAAAATGAAATTAAAACATGATGTTACAACCAATCTTCCTAAGCTAGCAGTACTAGCTCACATAATACAGATAGATGAAAAAAAATTAAATTTTAATGTTAAAACTTATAGGGAATAGATATAAATGAGTAAATACGGGCGTTATGTGTAGTATATACAAGTTTTAAACCAGCCAGAGGATTTGCATGCATAGTTCCAAATAGAAGTGCTGCAACTATCATTTCTATCATTCTAAATACTGTAATTGAAGGTTATACAATCCATAGAGATGAATGGAAAGTCTACAAAAGTTTAAGCAATAGTAATTTTAATCATCAAACAGCATTCCAAAAGTATAATTTTGTAAATCCTTAGATTGAAGTGCATACCCAGCATTTAGAAAGCTGGAATAATAATTTAAAATATGAAATAAAATAACAAAAAGGAATAAGAAAAAAACGATCAAGAAATATTTTTAAAAGTATTTACATGGTTTGAATACATAAAAGTAAAACTTTATAAAAAATTTTTGATTTAATGAAAAATTTAATTTTTTGCATTTTTTTTTCTTTCCTTTTCTTATCATTATCGTTATCAGTCGAGTAAAATCTAATTGATCCAGAGTTTTGATATGATAAGTTATTGTAAAATTCTTCTGGTGTCATAAACCTAAATTTAAAAAAATTATTTATAAAAAATTATTTTAAATTTGGGGTTGTGAAACCCATCAGTATCCATTTTTTTAATTAGTTATAATTAGGGCAACAAAAATGCAAAAAAAATTATTATTAAATGGCGTTTTTATCTATCAAAGATTTAGCAAATATCAAAAAGTATATTAGAAAGTATCCAAAAGAGTTTACAATGGGTCCAAAGACAACACTGGTATGCACTTTGTGTTGTTCAACAATAAATCATCAAAGAAAGTTAGCGATCGACTTGCACAGGAAATCCTCAAGACACTTTGAAAGTCTGACTGTCTTAGAATCATCGGGAAGTGTAAAATTGCAGACTTTTAGTTGATCAAAAGCAGAGTTCTCTAAGATGCTTATAACTACATTCCTTTCAGCAGATATTCCAACTTATAAACTTAGAAATAAACAATTAAATGATCTTTTTAAATTTATGGAGCCTCCAAAGATCTCGGAAACTACTGCGAGATCTCAAGTTAAAGTTCTATATTCAGAAAAAATGTTGCAAATTGAACAAAAGTGTGTAAATGAAAAAGTTTTTTATTATTTTTGACGAATCTGAAATCAAAGGCCGTAAATACATTAATATGTTAATCGGGAAGTGTAATTTTCTAAAAAATATTTTTTTACTTGACTTCGTTGAATTAGAAGTAAATATTGATTCAAAAGTGGATAATTAATTGATACAAGAGGTAATAGAAAAAATGGGCACTACATTAAATAAATGTAGAGATCATTTCTGATTGTGCTACTTATATGGTCAAAGCAATGAATGATATTAAAAAAATATGTCCGCATGTTATACATATAAAATGTCTCGCCCTTTAAATTCATAATTGTGCAATAAAGATCAAATCCAAATATTCAAATATAGATTTTCTTATTGCATCAATAAGAACGGCAACACAAAAAAATCGTTTAATTATATCAAAAATTGAAAAAAAACAAGTGTTCATCGTATGTAATAATAACAAGGTGATCTAGTTGGATCAAAGCAGCGCTATATTATGCCGAAAATCTTCCACTAGTTCAATCAATTATAGCATCTTATCCTCTTGAAGGATTAATGCTTCAAAGAGCCAAAGAAGCAATAGCATGTCAAAGTTTGACAAGTGAGTTGGTAGACTTTAAAACATTTATGAGTGTTTCATTCAAATATTAAATAATTTTAAACAGTCGAATTACACAATGAGAACTGGATACCCTACTATAATTAATCTTTAATTAAAAGATTATTTAGATCAGAGATTAAAAAATAATGATGTTAAGATTATAGCTCTTATGTCTGATAGATCTATTTCTCGTTATTTTAATCTACGGAATTATCCACCGACCTCAATAGCAATAGAAATAAGTTTTGGCTACAGTGTAGTATAACACCCCCTGGATATTTATCACAGACTCAAATCCTCTTGGGGATATTATCTATATGTTGTACTGATGACAACCTAGCCTGGTTTTTTAAATCAGTTTTTATTTCGGGTTATAAACGTGTTTAGAAAAATAATCTTATTTGATCCTAAAAACCCACAATAAAGAATCAAATCTTTTTTTTCTTATTCCCATATCACATTTACATATCTATTTCATTCTTATCTCGTTTCTTTTTTTTATTTATCTATCCAGAGGTTACTAAAAACTAACATTTATATTTTTTTATGCTTCCAGCAAAAAAATTAAATTTAAATCCTGTAATTTACTGTTATAATTATTTTATTTATAAATAATTTTTCATACATAAATAAGTTTTAATTAATTTTAAATAGCGTGTTTATAAAATTAAAAAATAATTGTATTTAAATGCTG
>CAKKLC010006152.1:533-10606 GCA_918559645.1 Ceratonova shasta | reverse complement strand
AAAATATACCGATTACAATTTATAAAATATTTTATTATTATGGAAGAAATTAAATTATATTCCTTGAAAGAAATATTTTTTGTTTCGAATTTAAATTTAATAAATAGATTGATGTATAAAATATTATTCACTCTCTGTAAATGATCTACAAAAAGTTCAAAATATACGATTTAAATTTATAAAATATTTTATTATTAAATTTCGTTAATATATAAAATAAATAATTATTATGGAAGAAATATAATTATATTCCTTGAAAGAAATATTTTTTGTTTCGAAATAGAATTTTGTTAATAGATGGATAAATAAAATATTATTCACTCTCTGTAAATGATCTACGAAAAGTTCAAAATATACCGATTACAATTTATAAAATATTTTATTATTAAATTTCGTTAATTTATAAAATAAATAATTATTATGGAAGAAATTAAATTATATTCCTTGAAAGAAATTTTTTTGTTTCGAAATAGAATTTTGTTAATAGATGGGTGTATAAAATATTATTCAATCTCTGTAAATGATCTACGAAAAGTTCAAAATATACCGATTACAATTTATAAAATATTTTATTATTATGGAAGAAACTAAATTATATTCCTTGAAAGAAATTTTTTTGTTTCGAATTAGAATTTTGTTAATAGATGGATGTATAAAATATTATTCACTCTCTGTAAATGATCTATGAAAAGTTCAAAATATACCGATTACAATTTATAAAATATTTTATTATTATAGGAGAAATTAAATTATATTCCTTGAAAGAAATATTTTTTGTTTCGAATTTTAATTTAATTAATTGATGGGTGTATAAAATATTATTAAATCTCTGTAAATGATCTACGAAAAGTTCAAAATATACCGATTACAATTTATAAAATATTTTATTATTAAATTTTGTTAATTTATAAAATAAATAAAAATTATTACAATAATATACTTCCAGAATATAAAATTAATGGTTTATAATCTTTTTAATTTTATATATAAAATAGTATATATTTATAAATTATCATTAAAATGAAATAATTAAAATTATATCTACTAATTATATAATAATTAGATGATTTAAATGTCTACAAAATTTCGGGTAATGAATTGTAATAATTGATAATAAACTGTTTATTTTTGATGAAAAACTTTAATTTACTCACTTTTTTATACAATTTCTTCATTTTATTATTTTTTATCAAAAGTCATATTTTAGATTATAAATCATTCCAGTATTAGATGTTTAAAAAAAATTTCAGAGCTAAAGATTCAATATTTATTAAAAAAATTGGTAAGAATAAAATATAAAATTCACCAATTTAATTTTTTTTCTAATAAATTTTAAACTCAGTGTTTTTAAAACTTTATAACTTAATTCAATCACAAAATAGGAATTTTATATAAAAATATGGTAAATGGCAGTTATTTGTCGTTTTTGAGATTATTCATCGTTTTTGATAAATTTAAGAGATTAACTTATATGGTACGAAATTGTATAAAAAAATTGTAAATCCTGGTAAACTAAGAACAGCTAAAGATTTTGAGTCCTCAACCATCTCAGACACATTTATTTACCAGAATATGTCGAATGGATACGATGCTAATATCCGTTTGGCCATTTCTAGTATCATTGCTAATACTATTTTGTGTCCCAAATGTGATGATAATACAAAAATGCCTTACGTAAAATGAAAACAATCTCCTGATAGTTGTAACTGAATGTGTTAAATATCTTGTCTTTTTTCATGCAGTGTTCGAAATAATAGCTTGTTCGAAAGGACAAAACTAAAGTTAAGTTTATTTTTTTAATTATGTATAAATACATAAAAAGATCATCTTTCCAATATATAGCCTATGAGCTTCAAATTTATAGACATATCGTGTCAGAGTATGCTGACTTAGTTAGAGAAGTGATTTGTAAATACTTGGTAACTACAAGTAGCAAAATCGGTGGAGTCAAGGAAGATGGCTCGAGTAAAATAGTCAAAATAGATGAAAGTCTATTTTTTAAACGAAAATATAACCGTGGTCGTTTGAATTACGGTCAATGATATGTTGGTGAAATAGAAAGAGGATCTTAAAAAGCTTTTATCATCCCTGTATCCAATAGGTATGTGGAAACTATGAGAAAAATTATTTATGATTTTGTAGTTCCAAGAACAACCATCATCACAGATCAATGAAGGGCTTATTCTGCAGCATTAAAGGAGAGAGCAGAGTTTAAGCATTAAAATGTGAATCATTTCATCAATTTTGTGGATCCAAAAGATCCTATTGTCCATACTCAGTCGATTGAAGGTCTTTGGGGATACTTGAAGATATTATTGCTGGAACGAACTAGACTATCCCAAAGTCAGTATTCTAGATATTAAATTCAGTTTCTCTTGGAATAAAAAACAAAAGAACTAAACGCTTCAACTTATTACTTAGTCTTTTGTATATAAATTAATTTTTATTTTAATTTTTTTTTTAAAAACGACGAATAACTGTCATATACTAAAAATATAATTAAATACATTTATTACTTCAACAATCAAATTCTCTTTTTTTAAATGTAATTGAGTATTTTATTATTATTTGATAACTGCTAATTTTAATTTAAACTTCCTATGTATAATTTCAGTTTTAAATCTATCTACTAAATACACCATTTGAAATATAATTTTATATTCTTGAAGAAAACATTTTCAAAATTAATTTTTTCCTTTTTTAGTAATATTTAATTTTTATTATATCATTGGTACGTAATTTAATACATCATCTTTACACAAGTTCAATCATTTTCTATCAGCAATAGTTTCGTATTTTACTAGTTTTCAATAAAACCTTCACACGATACCTTATTTAGATATAAAATAGTAATAAATTGTTATTAAAATACTTTAAAAAAAATTTATTTTTTTAATAAAAGTGTGTATACTTTTAATAAAATTTATTTTTATCTTTTAATAATATTTAATTTTAATATCAAAAATCATGGTAGTAAGTTTATTTAAATTCAAGATAGTTTTATATATTAACTCAAATCATTCTAGAAATACAAAAAAAAAAGAAATAAAGTTATTTTGAAAAATCAAGTAATTAGAGTTCAGATTTTATTTTAATAAGATATTATTTGTTGAAAACAAGATATCATTATAAAACTATGATTTAAAAGAATAAATTTAAGATTTGATTAGAACATCAAATGTTTTGTTACTTTTAATTATATTTATTAAGAACAAAATATTCAAAGTATATAATTTTAAAGGTTAGTTCTATAATTTAAAAAAAATATTTTTTTTATATTTGAGATAATATTTTTGTTAGTTAAATCTTAAAAAGCAGTTATTGTTAAAATTTCATTAAAAATACATATAAAATATGTTTATGTATTGATATAACACATTTTCTTTAAAGCTTTATTACCATTTAACTAGTGATTGGTAAAAATAAAAAAAATTCAAATTAAGAAGAGAAAATATAGCAATTTTTAGTATAATTGCGTTAGATTATAAATTAAATTTTACCTAAAGAAACTGATTATTTAATCCAGACCGTTCTTCTAGTAAAATACATAATGAAAATGAAATAAAAACATCCTAAGCAAACTTTATTGTTAAGGTTTTTTTACATATGCTCTTATATGTCAAAAAATAGATTTAATAATGATTACAAAAGAAATTAGTAATTTTTCCCAATTATTGCCTAATTTTAAAGCTAAATTCAAATATCTTGGTAATTTATACTATAGGATACAAACTAGGGTGTAATTCCTTGTTCTCTATTTAATTTCATAAAAAAATAATTCTTTTATATTATATTAATTTTTTTAAGACTCTAATTTTTAGTAAATCTGTTAAATGTAGATTTAAATTTATTTGAATAATAAAGGTAAGTTTTTCAAATTGATTTTTTAAATAATTTATAACTAAATTAGTGTAAATAATAAATAATTTTCTGCCTTTAATAAAATTTTATGATTTAATTTTTAATTTCTAAAAAGTTTACTATAGTAATTTGGAGTTTGATAACTTTTATAGATTAATAAGAAACTCATATTATGAATATATGTTATCAGAAAATATCTTCTAAAAATTCATTTATTTATTTAATAATTTAAATATTGTGTCGAGATTGTTGCAAAATAAATATAAATGACATAAAAAATTGATTTTCACAATTTATACATACTATAAATGAATAATTTATTTAATGAAATTATTTTTATAAATAGTATTCTATAGATTTTGAATTTTCTTATTAAAAATTTTCTCTTTTAAATAATTTAAGAATTTAATTAAGATTTTTGAACTTTTTTGGGGGAGCTGTTAAAATATATATAAATCCCAAAAAAAAAACTATCTCTTTAGATTGGAATATTCCTGAAAGGGTGGATTTGAACGGATGGATTTTTTTTTATTTTTTTAATCAAAAAATTCATTTTCTTTCTAACAAATTTATTAAAATATTTTAATAAAACATTTTTGTATTAATTGAAGTTTATTTGTTATTTTCATTTTTTTTTCATTTCTTAATAATGAATGTTATTAAAATAGGTTTTTGGAATATTTTAAAAATAAAAACCTGATTTTATCAAGATTTTATTTGAAAAATAACATATAATAAGATTAAGTCATAATCAATTGTTTTAATAAATTTAAAGTTAATTATTATTAAAAAAAATAAAATTAATGAATTTAACTACAGAAATTATAATTAAGAATTAAATATTGTATAAATATTACAAATATTACAAATTTTATAGGGTTTAACTTAAAATTTGTGTTAAAGTTCAAAAGATGTCCGAAAATTTTTGGTATCGGAGCAAGATATTATTGTCGGAATATATTCTTATTAATAAAATACTTTTTTGTAATCAATATAAAAATTAAAAATATAAAAATATATAATTATATAAAAAAATTAACAAGCAAGTATTTTTATTTTTAGCTATTATTATCAATAGTTAAAAGTTTTATGAATTCTTCAATTTTCTATTCTTTGGTTGTAAATTTTCTTTTGAAAATGACTCCTGCAATGTAAAATTCTATCGAAGGAGTATTTCTATAAGAATTAGACCTTAAAACATTGTTTAAAAGTATCCATAAATTTTCAATATTTTAGGGATGAAAACCTGATGATGGGTTACTAAAATTTTCACTATGATTTACTGTTTAATGGATGCAACAAATTCATTTAAAAATATTATCATAAAATCTCCAGAAATCACTTACTACAATTTAGTTTTACTTAATTTGGTTAATTAGAATTTCTTTCAGACCAGCTCTTGATCTAGAAGGAATATATTTGATAATTGCATCATTTGAGACAAAATCTATAATTCGCAATACGCATTTTTATGGGATTGCTCTACCTCTATGATATTTTCTGTTGTGAAGTAGTGTTTTATCAACTTTAACTTCATGATTCTCTCCTTCATTTAAAATTTTCTGATTATCTAAAAATTCCTTTATTTATTTTCTTATTAATAAATAAAAAGAAATTATTGCATTTTTTCCTATACCAAGTTCAGAGGAAATATCCTTTAGATTTTTCTCTTCAACAAAATTGTCGATCAAGTAAAATAAAATATCAAGAGGGATTTCAAAATTCTAAAATAAGCTACCTTTTCTAATTGAATTAGTGATTTTACACTTGCTAAACATGCTCTCTTTCTAAAAAATTCTTCTTTTAGCTTTAATTTAGCTCTTTACTTTGATGCACTTTTTACAAAAAATTATTCTTTTAATAAATAAAATTCCATTATCTTTCTTAAAGAAATCTACCTGTTAAACCTTTTAAAAAAAAATTTATTGGTTATTATAAAAAAACCAAAATATATAAAATAATATTGTTTTAATAAAGAAATAAAAGTTTAAACATTTAATTTGTTATTGTATTAGTTTTAAATATTTTAAAAACCAATAAATTATATTCCAATACCAAAATTCTTGTTCCGACATATTTTAAACCAAAAATAAATTTGTGATTTTAATTTTAATTTCAAATTCAAATTATTTATATTTAATTTTAATTCGTATTTTTCATATTTTTTAAACAAGCACAATGACCGCGGAAAAGGACAACAATTACTTTAGTGATGTTATAACAAAAAAAAAGAACGATAAAGACGAAAATACTAACAAAAACGGAGGAACGGCAACTGCTAGACCATACAACAAAATAACCGAAGATACAAGACAAAAAATTATCAATGCACATTTAACGGTACTATGATGAGAAAAATAGGTGAGTATAAATCACTATCAGCAACAACTATTTATTCTATTAATACAAATATTTAAAAATCAAGGGTGAATTGTTAAGAATAAAATAGATCTAAGAAGAAATTGTTAAATAACAGTTAAAATTTCTTCATTTAGTAAGGAGGAAGTTAATAAAAACTGTGCACTTTCACTACGGGCTGTTGCAGGGAAGATTTTCGAAAAATTTGATATCAATTTAAGCACTACAGTCTAAACTCGCTTTTGAGACACTTTTCAAAAGTAAAATAGTAAATTATTTATTAAAAAAATCTTTTAATTTAGCTCTAAATCTGGATTTTTGCTCAAAATCATTTAAAAAGCCTGTCAAGAATTAGAAAAATTCTTTTAAAGTATTGGGCGTAAATTTCTTTATATAATTATGCAGAATCTCTAGTGTTTTAACTGCCTTTTTGATTTCACCATATACCTCCTCAATCTCAAAAATTATTTCTGGCGAACTAGAAATATCAACCAGAACCTCTTCTTAACTTTCATCTACCACTTTATTTATTGATGAATCCGTAAAATTCTCATCCGATAAGTTTTCATTTAATACACTAAATATTTCAAATTTTTTTCCAAAACAATTAGTTATCATATCTTCCGAAACCCTATTATAAGCAATGGATGAGAAAATACGGGCATCTCTAATATTAATTTTAGCTTGGCAACCTATTTCAATGGATTTTAATTCATAAATAAAAGATTCTATAAATAAAATTGAAGTAACGATTTTTAAATGAATTAATAATACCCATATCTAATGGTTGTAAGATAGATATTGTGTTTTGGGTAAAAATAGAATTTCAAATCGGGGATAAGGTGTAATATTGTGACAAGGTGCATAGTCTAATATCTAAAGAATTTTTTTTTTCGATTAGCATCTTTTCATATATATTATATAACCAATTTTATAAAATTTCCGTAGTCATCCATGCATTATTGTTATTTGTAGACTTTACATAATATACTTTAAAGCAACATTTTCATGCATATCGGAGCTCTTGATTCTCCAATAATAAGCGGCTCAAGGTTTTCTACTAGCATGCTACAAAAAAATAAAATAGTAATGCAATCTTTCTTTTATTTTATTCCTTTTCAGTCATCTTTTAAAACATAGCTTTTATGCGGTAGATTTTTGTACTAAATTTTACTTTCATCGCCATTAAAAATATTTTTTGGATAGTAAATTTTTAATTTTTCTTTAATTAGTTCCCCAAAATTATTTATCTTACTATGATCAGCTGATTTCACTTTACCGAGAATTAGCACAAACTCGAGTTGATTTCTAGATCCAAAACGGATTACCCATCCATTTAAGGCTTTAAAATTTGAAATTTCTAATTAATGAGCAACGTTTAATCCTAAATTTTTTAGTATGGTGCTGTTTACACTAATAAAACTTTGACGCAGTTTCAAAAAAACTTCAAAAACCATCGCATTTAATTCCCTGAACTTAAATTTAGTCAGCAAAACATCTTATTTGCCCTCTTCAATGTCGTTGCGGATCGTATTAGTGGCTGGTTTTTTATATGTAGATGCAGAAGAAACTACTCTTGAAATTGTACTTTTGCTGGTTTTTATTTATCGACTAGTATCCGAATAGATAATTTATTAATATCAAATTCATTCTCGATTTCTTTTTTTTCTAAAAATGGAAGTTTTCTTTTCATTTGGTAATTTTAAGTTTTACTTTAAAAGAGGTTTCAAATAAACAATACATTACAATAATCAATGCAATTTATATTAAAACCGCGGCATTATTTTTAACAAAAAAAATTTGTATAAAAATATAAGTTAAAAAAAGAATATTTTTTATCTGTCTTGAAAAGTGGGGTGTTTAAACCTGATTAAAAGTTTTGTGTCTATATATATTTATTAATTAAAACCTAATGTGTCCCAAAAGCGGGGTTAGACTGTACCTTGATTTTTAATAGTCTTAAGAGGTTACATTATACGTTAAAACAGCTTAAACTTATACCAGAACGACGAAAGCATATCAACATGATTTAATTAAACTCGAGGGTTATTTGATATTGAGACCGCATACGCTCACAAAATATATTCTTTTTAGATGATGTCTAAAAAAATGTATCAATTCGATCTAAATTTGGAACTATCCCAAAAAGGCTTTTCTAAATATTATAACAAAAAAATTTTCCGTTTGTAATACAATTACTCGTTGTGGATTCTTATATAAAAAATTAATATAGACACTATTTAATTCAATCAAATTTTTAATTTTCCTTATAGAACTTTTTCAAAGATTTGAAATTTTTGGTTTCGGAATATGCGTTTTTGTTATGAACAAAGTCTTCTTTTATAAAGTGACTGATTTTATTGAAAAAATAAAGTCTAGTGGACATAAGATTCTATTTATTCCTCTATGTACCCGTCACTTTATCCAATTAAAAACGTTTTTTCTAAATGAAAAGGATTAGTTCCAAGAGCCAATTGGGTAACTCAAGATGAAGTTCTTGAAAAAATAGAAAGTGATTGGTGTGAAATAAGCGATAGTGATTGTGAAGGATAATAATGGAATATAAAGAAAGATATTTAATAATCGCTTGAAATAGTTAACTTATAATAAATTTACACTTATACAGTTTTAACATGGTTTTTTACGAATTTGAAATAAAAATTTTCTAATTCGAAGTTAAAAGCCTGTAACTTAGTTTTTTAAGAAATATCAATCTTAAAATAAAATGAAATAATAAATATTTCTATTTAGGTAAATAAAGAATATTTTTCATTATAATATCATTTCTTTTTATATTATAGCAGGTAATAGATAACCTCTAAATCAAATATTATATGTTTAAAATAGTATATAGAATGATATATTCAATTTTTATATGATAAATATAATTAATAATTTTATAACCGTCAAAATGTTGTATAAGCAGTTTTTTTACCAATACACTATGGATTTTTTATATAAGAAATATCATATAATTCTTCTGGATCTATTTAAATTAATAAATCCAAATTACTCAAAATTTTTTTAATTTTTTTTCAAAATGGTAGTTGATAATTTTAAGGTGTTGTAATTACTTAATATATATATAAATATAAAAATATACTATTATAAAATGTGATTATTCACGTTTTTAAATTGTTTTGTGCTTTATAGATCTAAAAATGTTTATGGTAAACTAAATGGTTTATTAATTTTTATAAGTGATACAAATAATTGTTTAAGGAAACCTAATTAAATAATGAAAGACAAATTTGGATTATTTGTGATATTTTTAGATTTGATACTACAAATAGATTTAAGTTTTTTAAAAATGAAATAATATTTAAAATATATCAATTATTTTATAATTTGAACAAAAACTATTATATATCGAAATCATAAAGAATAAATAAACTCTAATTAATAAATATTGATAGTAGATTTATGCAATTTAATACGTCTCTATAAAAAAACTATTTACAAAATACTATAGAATTAATATTAATTTCTTGATGATAGAGAAAATAATAATATAACAATTCTACAAGGTTGCTGAAATAATTAATTTTATTATTATAGAAAAAAATAACAAAAAATAAGCACTTTTTTTTAAAAACTGAAAAAAATTCAATCTTTTGTAATGAACGGTGACCCGATAAAACCGCGCCGACAAAATCGCGTTAACAAAATCGCCCCGACAAAATCGCGCTGCGATTTATATTTACCATTAGATTTACACGTACACATTATTATCTTAAATGAAAATTTATCTGTTACTTGTATAAGTAACAAGGATTCAATTATGCATTATATGCCTGTTTTTAATTAAGTCAGTTTTAATTAATTTAATATAGATTTATAATTTCTAATTACCA
>CAKKLC010006138.1:56528-71211 GCA_918559645.1 Ceratonova shasta | reverse complement strand
ACGATCATGCAAAGACTTCAAAACTACTTGCATTGTCTATTTTAAAAGGTAAAAAGTGTCGAAAGTGCTACTTCTTGCATAAAAATAGTAACAGAAATAACCAAAAACTTATCAGATGATGTATTGAAAATTTTGCCGAAATTTCGTACGATGATTGATCGATGTACAAAAAAAAGAAAAAAAACTCTTAATGCCATTAAATTTTTTTAATCATGATATTACAGATACATTCAAGGTTGATTTGGTGGGAGATAAATTTTTGCAATTCGATTCGGGTATGAATAATGAAAATCGTTTTATAATTTTTGTCTTGAAGAAATATTCCGTTAATAAAAACCGCATCCACCGTTTTAATTGATGGGACTTTTTGGTCTGTTCCTTTAAACATAATTCAGTTGGTTACGATAAACATGCACTTGTTTGGTAAACACTTCCCAATCTGCTATATTCTAATGAGTGATAAACTGCAAAACTCCTATTTAAAGCATTTATGAAATTAAGGAATTAACAAACTCTGGTATTAAAAATATTGTAATTGATTTCGAAATTGGTTTATACAATGCATTGAGTACAACATTTAATTATTCAAAAATATATGGATGTAATTTTCATTTGGGAAGTCTATTTGGGGGAAATTACAAATGATTGGACTTTCAGGTGAATAGATAAAAGATTTGACAATTAAAAACACGATAAGAAATTTTATAAATTTGTCATTTGTCTTATTTAAAATATTTCTAGTGAATATTAAAAATTTGAAACAGATACAAGAAAAATGTTTGGTACAAAATTTGATGGTTTTATTGAATATTATGAGAAAGTTTATGTTAGAAAAGATTTGAATTGTCCTATGTATAAGCTCTCGTTTTGGAATACACATAATAGGATTCGTGATAATATAGCAAGAACTATTAACTGACAAGAGGCTTGGCATCGAGGTTTAAATTTCAAATGTAATGTTGCTCATCCCAACTTAGGAAAATTTTTAAAAGTAATTTCACAAGAAAATGAAAAGTTTAGAGTTTGTCTCATTAAAAAAAAAACTTGTATTCATATTGGAAATCAAAATTTAGTTAAGGAAGAAAAATTGAGAACAATAATTCTGAACTATCATAACTATAAAAATTTAGAGTTTTTTGAAAATTTAAATAACGTTATAAACTGGAAATTGGATTTAAAATAAATTTTTAATTTTTCTCTATTTTATCAGTTTTGTTTTTATTATTTTTTTAAATTTTAGGCTGAGTTTGCTCTCTACGGATAACAATAATCGACAGAGTTATTCAAAAAAACTGCAAAAATTTAAAAAAAAATTAATTGAAATGACTAATAGAATTATACCCTACTTGTCATAGAAAACCGTATTTTAAAACTAAATATTCTTAAAAGAGTTAATAATGATAATTTTTACCTCTGTACATACATTTTAGAAATATGGAACCAAACTATTAACTATTATCTATTGCATGAAACATAAAGTTCCTAAGTTGATTAATATATTTTTAGCTTTATCAAATAATTAATTAAATCAGCTTGAATCTGATCTGGTTTGATATAGTTGATTTAGCTTTCAAAATAACGAGTAAACGCCCAGAATCAAGAAAGTACAATTAATTATTTTTCAAATAATATTTGAAGATTTTAGTGGGTAAATAACTATTGATATTATTCTCATATTATAAAACGACATTAATAGTTGAGATTTATAACGCACTGAATTGTTTATTATTGCAAAAAGAATCATTTTTAAGCTTATAGTGATGACCCTAGGATGGGTTTTATAATGATTAACCGACAATTAAATTTTATTGTAAACTATAAAATTTATTTAAAGTTCACAAAATATTGAATATCATTTTCCATTCGAAAATATGTGTCAAAAATATTTCCTTTTACCAATAATGAAAATTCAATTATATAAATTAGTTCTTTTACAAAAAAGCACATTAACTTTAAAGTCATGATAATTAAAAAAAAAGAATGTTATGACCTGAAATTAAGACAGAAAATATTATGATCAATAGAATTTAGTATAGGTCTTTTCAGTGTAAAATATAAGATCATCCACCTTTAGCACAAAACAAGATTACTACGGGGTAAGAATTAATCTAGCATTTTTAAAAGATTGCTGGAAAATAAAGTGATTTTATTTTGAATCTATAAGATTATTGCAAAATTGTTTTTACTTTAAAAGTTATTTACAACCAAAATTTAAAATTTCATTGTAAATATGAAGAATAAAGAAAATTTATGCTTTTCTGTTGTACGATTAGTACTAAATGGATTACTTTTTCTATTGACAATCTGTTAAAGTTTCATATAGTTACTATTAAGTCATAAATTGAGTTGGACTAATTCTTTTTGTAATGTTTGTTATTTTACCAATCTGAATTATTAGCTCAACTTTAATGTTGTTAAGAGGGATAAGATAGTCACAAGATTGCAAACAGACTTTTGTCATGACGCTTATTAGACTAAACTTAAAATTTAATACGTTACTGATTTCAATATATTTATTTTATGGTTTAATTGAAACCATCTATATGAAAATTATTTTTGGTCGTGGATGTAAGCAAAAAATCACCCAACACGTTATAAAACATATTAATGTTTTATAGTTTTCAAAGTGTCATGAAAAAATAACAGACACACAACGTAGTTTAATTAAATAGTTAAGGAACTGTTTAATTTAAAACATTTATAGTATGACTAAATTATAGTTTTGGTTACAAAAATTGTTGTTAATACAAAATATGAAATTAGTTATTATAAATATATTTTTTGCATTATTTTAATATTTATAACTACTGAAATGGGACAAAATTGTTTATAATTGTTTTAAAACTTTTCAGGACTAGTTAATATGACATTTTTCTAAAAGAAATTAAATAAAGGTGATGAATAAGATTGTTAATCAAAGTACAAAATATATAGTATTGAATAAATTTATTTTTTAAAAGACGAAGCAGGATTTTTGGCGGGGGTCATATTTTTATAAATTAAAAGCCCTTAACACTAGAAATACGGGAGCTTAGTACATACCTATATTGACTTTAAGATGTAAAAATGACTAAATTGTGAAAAAATAACTAATGCACAAAGAAATTTGTTTAACAGTAATTTTTAATATATTTTATATCACTTCCAGTCATATAATAAGTTATTAATACGTACTAACAAGTATTAACATTAAAAATGTATTTCAGTTTGAAAGAAAATAATTTATACATCATCTGGACATTTAAACAAATTTAAGTGCAAATCTTTTTGGATTTACATCTTCCGCAAACATACTTTTTACATTTTTGACAAATATTATTTGTTTTGTTATTGTGACAAAGTCGTATTTGACAAATTTTTTTTTGGTAGAATCTGTTGTATTTGAAAATGTTGCAGTTAATACTTGTGGGTCTTACTGTTGTGATGAATATTTATCTCTTTCAGTTGTGTTATCGGTAAAAAGCTGTTCTGCTAATTGAAACAGGATCTGTTTTCATTCTTTTTGTATTCTGGTCACTTCTTTATAAAGGATCCAAGCATTTATTGTAGCCAAATCTAAAATGTTAAAAAAATATTTGGAGTAGCGATCTACGAGAACTAGATTTTACCGTATATTTTCTGGCCATTTTATCTGTCATATCAACTCCCAAATTTGTTTTATTATATAACTGAATAGAATCTGATAACATTTTTTTATGACTTTTATCAATTTTAACAAATTTTTGCCTGGAACTTAGAACAGCCCTTCTTTTGTTCGGTTCGCTTTTATATATTGTAGGAACACCATGTTTTGATCTAAATAGGAGAGTGAAAAAACGAGGCATGTTATCCTTCGATTGTTTGGCTGCTTTGGGTAATTCTCTTTTATTTGCTCTAATAATTCCAACTAATGTAGTTTTTTTCCAATAATTTCGTCGCTATTGACATGCTCAAAAAAAAGTTGTCATTTGTGATATTTCATCTACATCCTGAGTATGATTAGAAAAGTTTTAGAACAACATATTGGATAAGAGGCATTGACAATGGTCGTTGTTCATCTTTCCCCAAGTAAGCAAAACTATTCAACACATACTTGCAAGTAACGTCTGAAGCAAGCTAGAATTTGATGCCAAATTTATTCGGTTTATTAGGCATATATTGTATAAACTTGCATCTAGCTTTTGTTGAAAATAAATGTTCTTCAACTGTTACTTTTTGCACTGGTTGATAACAAGCTTGACTGTTTTCAATAAACTTGTCCCATATTTCCGAAACCAAGGCAAATTTATTTTTTAGGATAAGTGTACTTCTTTCAGTCTATTTGTAAAAACGAAAAAATCGTAGAATTTGATTGTGCTAATCTCAGGACATAATTCTTCTAAGATATTCAGGACCCTACTTGACTGACCATAAATAACTTTTTTTTTAATTTTTTGCCTCGTAGGCTCCACGAGCATATAAATGCACGTATTTTCAACAGTGTAATTGTCCAATCGTAATCCAAAATTCGGCGGGATTCTTCTTTTTTGCACTTTTTGTATGTTTGATAATAAAATAATATATATAATCAACGAGAATTCACTCACAAGATTATTTGCCATAACGTTTCTTCTTGCAAAGCCTGTTGGCTGTCATACACTTGAAAATACACGTAGATGGTAGCCTTTCAAAAATACCGCTTTCGCTTAATTTTGACCACACAGTACTATCTTCAGCTGTATCAGTCTCCTGAAAGGTATTTTCAGTTTTTTTATCTAGACTAATATGCACCCTACGTTTTTTCCTCGGAACATTGATGACATCTTCATTTTCATCGTTGGTGATCACCTCTTCATCGCTCTCTTTAGAATTAGATGTTTCACTTTGAATATGATCCAATTCATCTTCAGATGATAGTTTCCATCTCGTTGCATTTGATTCTGTATCGGAACACTGTTCACTTACCTCTCTTAGCTTTTCTAATAATTCTCTTTCGTTGAACATTTCTTTTATGAACTTCGGGCATGAAATAAATCAGCTGAACAACGTTTTAGTACGACTGGCAGTGCGTAAAGAAGGCCTGACCAAAGTCAACACGTGCGCATCCGAATCGATTACAGTATGAGATTATACACACATATATACTTTTTATTAACTGAAGGACGTTACAGCGCGTGCCTAGTCTGACATAAAGATTCGAATAAAAATTACAAATAACAATTACTTTAGTTATTGAACAACTGCAACTTATCAAGAATATTTCGAAATTGACAATTTATCATGAACTTGTATGTTATCATGTTATTCCAATCCAGAGCCTAAGTGGTATTTTCCAAGCAGTCAAAATGACTGCTTTCGGGTAATAAATGTATACCACATTTATATTCCGGAAATGAAGGACGGGCAACAACAATTAATTATTTACCCATTTATATGTTCTAGAAATAGTCAAAATTAATAAGAATTTGTGTCATTATATAAATCATAATTTTCTTGATTGACATTTTAAAGCAGTCAAAATGACTTTCATAGGCAATCGAGTGTTTAACTAAGCCTGTACAATATTTTAAATTTAGCAAATCATTAAAAAGTTTAATACATCTGCTAAATACTGTAAAATTTTTAAATTTTAACAAATATCTGTTCTAATTAATCCATCAAAAATTATGACCAATTCTTCTAAGATACCCCATAATGTTTTGATCTCTGTAACTCTATACAATTGTTAAAATGTCCTTCTTAGAAATTACCTTCGTCAAAACTTCTGGCGCCACAATAGCCGCCTGAAAAATTCACTTACCGATTAAAAGAATCCTTACTTTATTAATTTATTGAGACAAAATAATTAATTTTTTTAAGAGGGTTGATGAAACTGATAGCTTTCAGCATAAAAAATATTATGATTGATAATCTTACTTCACGATTCAAAGTAATAGAATCATAAACTTTGATTTTATTATATATGTATACAATTATTGATAAAAAGTAACAATTTATTGATAATTTTTTCCATCCTTAAGTGTTTGCTTTAAAATCATTTATTGATAAGATTTTCCTAGTTTTTTATTTTTAATCATATTACATGTATTTCTGAGTTTTTAAATGATAAATAAATTATTGAAAAGAATATGTTTATGTATTTAATATTAGAGCTCGAATAAGAATAAGTATTATTCATGCTGTTATTTTTATTTAATTAGCTAAAAAGTAATAAGCTCAGTCTTAAAGTCATAAATCATTATTATATTTAAAAATAAAATAAAAAGATTTGCCATTATGAAAGAGTTAAGTAGGATATTGTTTAAATGATATGATTTGCATTAAAAATAGATACATTTTAAAATTTTTGGAGAGTTCTATAATAAAAATTATATTTAATATATTCTTCTAAAAATTAACAGATAACCATTCATGTTGTTAAAGAGGGACATTGATTGTCAGTTCCTTTAATATATTAATTTTTTTCTATAATTTTTTTGTCCTCATAAAGAAAATGTGTGACAATAATAAAAAAAGAAGTGCAATTTTGCTAGAAACCAAAATTATAATTCTCGATTGCTTGGCGAAAGGAGAAAGATCAACAGCAATAGATAAACGTTATAATTTAGGCGAATCTACTATAAGATCAATAAAAAAATGAAGCAGTTATAAGATCAGTCAGATCTGGTACAAATTTGAGTTCTAAAATTTCATCATATTCAAGAAACAATTTTATATAAAAAACAGAAAAGGCTCTCGTAATTTGAATTAAAGATTTAACTAAAAAAAGAATTGCGTTAGATGGGCATTTAATTAAGATGAAAGACCTTTAATTTTACAAGGAGTTAAAAGAATCAGAGCCATCTACATCTTCACTTAAAAGTAACCCATAATTCTCTGCCAGCATATGGTTATTAACTGGTTTTACAAAAATACATTGTTTTTATAATCTAAAAATAAAAGGTGACGTGGCTTCTGCAGATGAAGAAACTGCTAAAAAATATCCTGAAAAGTTAGCTAAAATTATTAAAGATGGAGGATAATACGCCCATTAAGTCTTCAATGCTGATGACACAGGATTGTTTTGGAAAAAAATTTAAACCCATACTTTCATTGCAAAGTCCGAAAAAACTGCCAGTGGTTTTAAATCTGCTAAAGATCGAGTTACTTTATTGCTGTGCAGAAATGTATCTGGTGGTCGAACTTTAAAACCGCTGTTTGTAAATTGATCTTCAAAACCACCTGCATTTAAAGAAAAAGACTTAAATACACTGCCCGAACATTGGATGGCAAACAAGAAGGCTTCGGTAGCAACGGCTATTTTCACTGAAAGGTTCAATAAATACTTCGTACCGAAGTAGAAAGTTATATGAAAGAGATGGGTCTCGAATTTAAGATCTTATTAATTCTTGACAATGCACCAGGTCATCCAAACTTAAAAAATCTAAATATAAAAGTAGTTTTATTCCCTCCGAATACAACAAGCCTAATTCAACCAATTAGATTAGGGAATTATTTTAACATTTCAAAAATATTATGTAAAATTCACTTTCCAATTCATTTTCGATAAACTGGAATCCAATACAATAACAATTACTAATGTTTGGTAACAATTTAATTTTCTTAAACTGTGTAAATTATGTTTTGTTAGCAATTGCCAAGATAAAATCACAAACTTTAAATGCATGTTGGAAAGCTGCTTGACCTTAATGCGTATCAAAGAGAAATAAATCAAGTAGAACAACAATAGTTACATCAGATATTATTTCAATTTCTTAGGAAACAGGTCAGAAGGTTTCGATGATTTCGGCGAGCATGATATAAAAGAATATCTTGTGGACGAAGCCCTAAATGGTGATGATATTTTGGAAATTGTGGTAGATACTAATAAAAATTTCGAAACAGTAGATAGCGAATGGGAAGAAGATGTTACTCCATTAGACGAAAAATTATTTTGGGAAGGCCTTTAACTCTCCGGTAAATAGGAAAATTTTTGAATTAAAAATGATAATTAAAAAAACGCGCCTTAAAATTCCAACGTGATCTGAAATTTTGTATATCTGGCTACAGAAAACTCTACAAAGAACTAGTCAAACCATCACAGCGTTTGATAACTGACTACCTTGTCAGAGAAAAAAATTCACTGAAGTTCCTGAAATAACACTAACACGTAGATATGATGACGTAATTTTATCTTCAAGTGATGAAAGTGATCTTGCACCAATCCACAAACGGGTTCGCACATTATCAGACAGCGAATAATGATAAAAATATTCTTAATATGATTTTAAATGAAATTTTGTTTTTGCTATTAACATACATATGTGCCATTTATTAAAATATGATGAAAAAAACTTTAAATCTTATTGTTTATAAATCTTTTCTTATGCGATTTCTGGTGCATTTTAAAACATCATTTATGTTTTATGCGATTTTTTTAATAAATGGAATGTATCCATCTATTTGCATATAAATGTGTCTTTTTTTGTGCGATTTTTTATATGCAGATTTCCTTGGAACGTATCTACCGCATACAAAAAGAACGAGTTGTATTACATATAATAAAAATAATTTTGATTATGAATTATTACGTGATATTAGTTTAAAAGTTAGATTGTTCTTTTTTTGTTGTTGTAGGCATTTAAAATATGATATAAAATAAAGATAATAAATAAAATTGGTAATGTATGAATTTTTGGGGCGAAAATTTCACATTTTATTTTTTTTTTACGAAGAAAAACGATTAATATGAAAAAAAGGGATATCATTAGTGAAACTACAACTAAACAGAAAGCATTTTGTTTTTTTATTTTTAATGGTTTAATAAAAATAGATGATAGATAATCTCCTTTTTTATATGATAAGCTTAATTTAGGAAAAGGCAAAATCAGGCACAGATTGGACTTGAGACTACTATTAAATAAGCGAAGAAGTCGAAAAATTGTTTTAGTCCTTAATAATAGCATTTTTGAAATAGCAAACTTGAATATCAAGAAAGTTAATGACTTGTTGATTTTCTATTCTGATAGAAAATAAGTTTGAGAAAAAGTTGAAGAAATCAGGTTAAAATTCATTTTGGCACTAGCGAAATCCTTTAACCTGCTATAGTCAAAATTTCATGAGAATGCCGAAACTATCCTTTTTTTCTATCTCGTGATATAAAAGGACGGTTTAGGAACATTTTATTTTTATATTTTTCTTTTTTTAACAATCAAATTATAAAAAATATTTATTAACCTCAAATAGAATCCTTTCTATAAAAGCTTACTTCTGAATCAGATTCTATTCTGTATATTCTTTCAGAGAGGGTACTGGAAATATACAAAGAGAGCCCTAAATGAAAGAAAATTTTGAAAATTAATGAGAATAGAAAACTTTATTGTTATACTAGAAGAAATTGTGGGTATCAGGCAAGTCTGTTTAAACATACATGGGTTGCTTCATGCAAGGCAAAAATAAATATATATTTTATTTGCCATGTATCTTTATTTAAACAATAAGCCTGTTTCCAGTAATATTGTAATTACTGAATGTTCTATGCACACAATATGTGACTGGGACTTTTATTTACGTGAGCTGGTTTCACAAATGCTGGATCCTAAAGATGTTATAATCAGAGGTGAAGGTATAATTGTTGAGATTGATGAAACTAAGTTAGGTAAAAGAAAATACCACAAAGGACATCACGTTGAGGGAATCTGGTGCATAGCTGGAATTAAAAGGACCAGAAATTTTAAAAGATCATTTGTATTACGAGTTTAATCTGGAAAAAAGGAAATTATCTATGATGTAGTAGATAAATATGTCCAACCTGGTTCTATTATTTATACAGATTGTTGGAAAGCATATGATGATCCATGTAGGGATCTGGGATATTACCACAAAACTTTGAATCAAAGTATCTGTTTTGAAAGATCCTGACACTAGTGTTTACACCAATACTATTGAAGGCTTTAATAATGTATTAAAAACCTTTATAAGACCAAGAAATAGAAGTAAAAAAGGAATTGAAAGCAGATTGGCTTATTTTTTATGGTGCAGAAATCTTAAAGGGAATTTATGGAATGCTTTTATACAAGCAAATAAGAAAAAATATAAATAAAGATTTTATTTAATAATGTTATTGTTTTTTATAATTTGATTGTTAAAAAAAGACAAATATAATTAAAAATAATTTTGCCTAAACCTCCCTTTTCTGTCACGAGACACAAAAAGAAAGATATTTTTGGGTTTTTCGTAGAAATTTGAGTAGTATAGGACAAATGAATCTGGTGGTCTTAAAATACAATAAATCCAGAAATCAATATTGACGCGAACACGGTTGCTTCTTACATCAGAAAATTCAGATAAATTATTTTAACTAGTTCTGAAAGTGCTAACGTAAAATTGAATGGTAATTTTAATGAATTTGAAGTTGATAAAACGTACATCTATAGTTTTAAAAATAACCAAAGCCGAGTACTCAAAGTGCAAAAGTTTTCATCATAGGGATAATAAGCAGAACAAAGTCTAAAATTAAATTTTATGATTACTAGAAGACGAATAGAAGAAGTTTGTTACTATTTTATAACCTCAAATGCTAAAATTGGCTCAACAATTTATACTGATAAATGGAAATGATATATTGGTTTTTTTCTAAAAGGATTATTACATAAAACTGTAAATCATAACAAAAATTGGTAAATAGTAAGGACAGATTGATTCACGCAAAACAAGATTGTAAAAGATTGTGCAAAAGTCTAAAATTCAATGTAAAGAAGAATTTACAATTTGATGATGTGAGTACTTGTGTTGAAGGATTTGAATATATGTATAATCTAAAATTGAAAAGTTGGTCTGTTGCATTATTCAATGCAATTTAATCTTATTTTTAATATTTTTTTCTTTCAAAATTTTAGACCAAGCATTTATTTTAAATTGACTGTCAAAAAATTTGGAAATTATAAAAAAATAAAAAATTTAAAGGAAAATTAATATTTTTTTTAATTTGTTAATAATAAGATAGTTATTTTTGATTTAATAAATTCAAAACAAATAAACCTATTATAAGTTACACTTATTATACTTCTAACACAACCATTCATTTTTTTATTAAATTTTTCTGTTTATTCCAATATAATTCGATTTGTTGAGTATTTATTGCTGTTAACCTATCAACAAATACAAAATTATAACACACTATATTGTGTTCAAATCCCAAGTAAGACAATCCATTATAGGTAGCCCATTCATCGCTATTTATTATTGAAATATTTACTACTTGCCTATAAATAATTGAGAAAAGTCAAACTGCACTCCTGTCATTGACAAACTTCGTTACGCTCCTTGCCGGTATGTAGCTTCTGTCCACCATACCAAAGACCCGGCATTGTTACCTTAAATTCCTTCCACGATAAGCTTAAATCTTGTGATTAAACGTACTCTCGTCAATTTCCACAATAATTTCAGGGCCACCAAGCTTTATTATATTTAACGCAAAATAATTAATTGCTTTTTTTTAAACAATAAATTTTAAAAGGAACTGATTTTGAAACATCAACTATTTCAACAATTTTCTTTTGTGTAATTTCAGTTTAAAATAGAAAAATAGAGTAAACATTTTTTTAGACAAATGTTGTAATTTTCAAGAAATGAATCACATCTGATTGAAACATACTTTTCAAAGTTTTGACAGTTTTTATTCCCACAAACAAATAAAAAACAATCTTTTGAAAGTGATTTAGTTATTTCGGACAAAAGTCTATTACAAAATCGACAAGATATTTCATTCATTAAGATTAAGTATTGTCGAACCAATATTGTCTCAGATTGTGAATTAGGTAAATATATATTTGGAGAAAGTGTATTGTTGAAAAATGATTCGCACACGGGATAGTTTTTTTACAAAATGTGAAAAAATAAACTTGGTATAAGAAAATGTAAAAAAAAAGACTTGATCTAAAATTTCTGTTTGCCTAAATTCAAACGTTAACATAAAGTTTATAAAGGTATTGAATTTATGTACTAAAAATGGTTTGTTTTATAAATAAATCATTATTATATATAAAAGAATCTGAGATATATATATATATAAAAGAATGTGATATAAAATAAATTTATTAAAAATATAATCTTAATCAAGAATAAATGTTTCAATCTGTCATATACTGTTTAAATAAATATTCTAATGAAGTTACATTATTCATTATAAAAGAAACTATCAATTTTCGTATCATCAAAGATTTTATAATCATCTTAAATGTTAAAAAACATGATTCTTGCTATTTTATACGAAATCATTCTATTTTTAAATTAAAAATTTCATCTAAGTAAGAATTGATTATCACATTAAATCTATTTTTAAATAATTTGCTATTAATTAAAATATTAAATTTTTTTCAAACCTATGATATATCATCTTGTGAGAATTCTGGAATAATATTATCCAATTTTGTTCAAAATTAATGCATTCTTATACTTTTAAGTGATTCTGAATAACATTCAGAGTTTTAATAATCACCCATTACGTTTTGTAATTTTTAAATCTTATTTATTACAAAAATTCCAAAATTGAATATTAAATTTTGATCTATATGAATTATATTTAATTATTACCTTTATGTTGAATAAATTATAAAATTTAGAAATCTATATGATAGTTTCAGATATTAATTTTTTTCTTAGTTTTATTTCAAATAATTTTTATATAATTATGTTATGAAAATAAACATTTAAAAAAGTATATTCTTACTGTAAATTCACTTTGAGATACTACATCTTACAAATACATAAGGAAATAGCTTATCTATACCAATTTTATTGTAAAAGAGTTTCATTTTTTTACTCTTCAAACATTCAGAGGAATAATAATATAGAATAATTTAAATTTTATTTCATCATTATTATTAAAATAAATTAAATAAGAACAATCATTTTATTTTACGATGGGTTTTTAATATAAATTTGTCTTTACGTTTGCATTAGCTTCGATATTTTTAGGTAAGGATCTATTTTAATATACTAATCAAAACGGTAGAAACATTGAATTCATTTAAAAGTACCCTTACTGATATTTAATTCTTAGATTCATAAATTTTACCAGAAATAGTTATTATTTAGACCTTATATTTCCAACCATTATTATAGCATTTCAATTTGATAAATTTCAATCATAGTCTTATAACATGTTTGTTATTAGACAATCTAAATGTTTTTATACATATAAGGAGCGTTAAAATTAACCTTAATTTTAAAGCATTATATTTTGAAGTATTATTCTTATCAATAACTCCAATACATTACTTTTTCTAGTAAATTTATAAAATAAAAACATTAGTAAGAACTAAAAGAAGGAATTATCGCTTCAGATATTTTTATCAAGTATTTACATTCACAAACACATTAAAAATTATATAAATTATATAAATTATTTAATTTCTTATATCTGTATTAAATATAGGATCAGATAGGACACTAATTAAACTTATTTTTTTGTTAAAGTTTATATTCTTTCCAATATTAGTTTTATGAAAAATAAAATTTTATTTTTCATCAAAAAAACATCCCCAAATATCTCAGTCTTTTTCTACTTGAATAACAGTACCTCCATAAAAATTATATATTGAATTGATATAAATTCAAAAAATCATTTTATAAGAGAAAAAATTGTCTTAAGAAGCATAATATAATTTGAATTAAATATAAGAGATAAAAATAATTAATTTTACAATCGTGACTCTATATACCAAAAATTCCAAATGTATAACTTGAGAAATAGTTTTATTTGCGACTGACAATCAACTAAAAAAAAATCATTTTAAAAACAATTTTTATTAGTTTAAGTCAAATAATTATATCATTAAATGGAAAATATTAGCTCAATAGTTTGAATGAAATAATTAGCAAAAATTTTTTTTAAATTAGTGTTTCTTTTGAACATATACATTTTTAAAATGTTATTATGCGTCCTGACAGTTTAATAATATAAATATTATGTTGAATATAACGTTTATTGAAATAAATCATTTAAACAATTATAAAAAGTGTAGATTTTAATTATTAATTGCTTAAAACATTCCATAAAAACTTAACTTGATGAAAATAAGTTTGAAAGAAATTGATGAATGACATTTCTTTGCTATATATAATTTTTAGAATGAAAAATTATTTACAAAATCAAGAAAACCGAAAATTTGTTTGTAAAATATCAAAATTACAACCCTTATTGTATTATTCATATATTTAAACAAATTTAAAAATCTCATAGTCGTAATTTCATAAAAGATACAAAAATATAAAAAATTACAACCCTTATTGTAGGATTCATATATTTAAACAAATTTAAAAATCTCATAGTCGTAATTTCATAAAAGATACAAAAAAATCAAAAATTATTGTAGGATTCATATATTTAAACAAATTTAAAAATCTCATAGTCGTAATTTCATAAAAGATACAAAAAAAATCAAAAATTATTGTAGGATTCATATATTTAAACAAATTTAAAAATCTCATATTCGTAATTTCATAAAAGATACAAAAAAATCAAAATTACAACCCTTATTGTAGGATTCATATATTTAAACAAATTTAAAAATCTCATAGTCGTAATTTCATAAAAGATACAAAAAATTTTAAATTACAACCATTATTGTAGTATTCATATATTTAAACAAATTTAAAAATCTCATAGTTGCAATTTCATTTAGATACAAAAAAATCAAAATCAAAACCCTTATTGTAGGATTCATATATTTAAACAAATTTC